>JAANBB010000046.1:0-168294 GCA_014621425.1 Cylindrodendrum hubeiense | reverse complement strand
GAGAGGCGAAACACACTTGGGCAGGCATTTATCGCCAACCTTGTCGTGGGTTGATGGAGGACATTTGCAATCCTCACCGTCCCGAACGAGAGGCGAAACACACTTAGGCAGGCACTTATCACCTATCTTGTCGTGGGTTGATGGCGGACACTTGCAATTCTCGCCGTCCCGGACAAGAGGGAGGTCGCATTTAGGGAGGCATTTTTCGCCGATCTTGTCATGAGTTGCAGTGGGACATTTGCAGTTCTCGCCTTCGCGTACAAGAGGTGATGTACACTTAGGCAAGCATTTATCGCCAACCTTGTCGTGGGTTGAGGGAGGACACTTGCAGTCCTCGCCGTCCCGAACAAGAGGCGAAACACACTTAGGCAGGCACTTATCACCTATCTTGTCGTGGGTTGATGACGGACACGTGCAGGTAGAGCCATCGCGGACAAGAGGTGCAACGCACTTGGGCAAGCAGCTGTTGCCAATCTTGTCATGAGTCGCGGTAGGACACTTGCAATCATTGCCATCGCGTACAAGAGGCAAGACACACTTGGCTTTGCAGTCGTCGCCCACGTATTCTTGGTTGTTAGGGCAGACGCACTTGCCGCCGGTGTAGCTTCCGCCATCCGGACAGACGCACTCACCCCGGACTATCTTCCCCGGGGATGGGCAGGGCGGGTCGGTGGGATTGGTACGGCCGAAAACACGGCCAAAGCCGCGCGGCGCCTTGTCCCTTGCCTCAACACCTTCTTCGTTGACATGGGGGCTAGGGGCGGCGGCGACCGAGCCCAGTCCGAGAAGGACGTTGAGGGCCAGGTAGCTGAACCGCATGATGACAAGTCGAGGATTCCTTCAGACGCAGGAAGGTTGAAGTTGGGAATTGTCCCAATGCAATCGAGAATGCCACTTGTGTGCGTGGTGAGATCCCGTTGGTGGTGCGTAGAGAGGCCAGGATTATGGGAGAGAGGGAGCAGAAGGTGAGGAATATATACAATATTTAGGACATGGGAAACGGATTTGTACGGTGCTGCCCAACCACGGTGTCTCCGGCGAAGAATCTATTCACAAAACAGCGCATCGGTCTCGATGCTAGCCTAGATCGCCGCCCATTGCGCAGAGACTTTCAACGCGATGCCTCGCGGCAATCTAGACCAGGTGGCACGCGACTAACCTATCGCCACAACTGATGAGGTCACCATTGATATCTCCCTCCGGTCAAGGATGCACCACAAGATGATTCGATAGCGACAAGTGGCGTCTGGCTAAGGTCTGCATGGGATGTGAAGAGATATCAGTAAAGCGCCTCCGCGTGAACACAACCATGACTATCAGAAAGAACTAACAACCTCATGGGATCGAGTTCTCTGCTTCAGTTGCCGATTCTAGACTTATTAGCAGGCAATAGTTCAACGACCTAACGTATTCAGAGGCCTTACGGCGTCAATATACCAAACGGCGCGCCACTCGGGTCGTCCGCCGCCAGCTGAACGAGGCCAGCAGCGCATGGCAAATGCCGTGTGTTAGAGGCAAGCCACAGAGCGGCGGGCTTGCCAACGTACGATAGTGACGGGGTCAGCGCTAGCTGCACCTGAAGCAGAGCCGACGGACCAAGAATCCAGCGAGGTGCTGTGCAACCATCTGGGCTGTACTGTGGAATTTGCATTTCCGGCGGTCCCTGAATGCGTGTGATGTGGGTTGTCGAACATAGGCTGCGTGACCTTGTGTTCAGCGCCAGGCTCAGTCGAGCCTCTATGGGGGTGACTTAGTCTAAATGTGCCTATTTCAGTGATACTGTCATATACAGTTACTCTATACCTTTTTTGAGTATGTATTCCACTTGCTTCGGAATACTCCGCCCTGCTCCTGGTGGTCCTCTTCTCCGGCTATCCCCCCTGCGTGCTAGGTCCAGACAGCCGTCCCCCGTCACCCATCACTCTACCAGGCGCTTGCAGCCTCGCACCCCGCGTTGTCTCACCTCCAAGGCTTGCTCAGCCTGTTCCTAGCGAGATCTGGCAACTAGCCGACCGCCCGAGGTTCGCCAGAGTCGTTGAAGGCCAAGCCCAGGCCCACCTGCTCGGTATCCTGGCGCTTCTCCCCGCAATGTGGTCCCGGACGACTCAAGCCCGCTAGCCGCAAATGGGATAGAGGACTGATAACTCCGCGCGCTGGATGACACGGGTGTGCAGGGGCTAATCCGTCCTGGGATACCACTTCATACCTGATGTTCGTAAACGGACATTGTGCATTCCAGCTACGTATCGGGCTCCAGCCGTCAGCTCCCCAACACTGTGCCGCCGGTAATGGTGACCACCGGTGCCTGAGAGGCAGCAAGTTAGATTACAAGACGCTCAGGGGCATGGTGCACGCCTCACCCGCGCCGAATGACGTGGAAACCAAGGCGAGGTGTGGCCAGCTGAACCAATGTGATGGCATCGTGAGGTCATATCCGTCGTCGTTGCGTCACGAGTGCCTCTTGTACGACGTAGACTATATCCATGACACTGCGCAGAGATTGCACAGTCTGACAGGTCTTGGCTTACCCTGGCCCCTTCTCTGGTGGCCAGGTGCATCAGGGGACGAAGGCTCAGCGCTGCAAGCGTTGCACATCTCGCAGTCAACCTGCCGTCAACGGCATATGCATTAATCATTCCCAAGCAACCACACGCACCCCGGAAAACCGCCAACCGTCACCATGCATCGAGCGCATCAGCTGAAAAAAGACAACGGTAGTTTCCTTTACGGGGGAAGCTGCGCAGAGGAGGCGTCTGGGTTCTCTCTTGCGGTTTCAACTATAAATGTAAGCTAAAATGCGGAGTGCCCTAGGGGAGGAACCATTTCGACCGGGTGATCTACTACATCAGCAAACCCCCTCTGTAACTTGCTGGAAAATTGGTGGGAGCCGATTCGCCATGCTAGAATAGCGCATTGATCGGTCCCAATTGGTCAATTACAAGGCTTAGCAGCTTAAGATGGCCTGGCGCTTGCTGCAGCTACCAGACCTTGTGTCACCGTTGAGAACTTATCTCAGGCTTGCCAGCCCCGTTGCAGAGCTGTTGGAGCTATTGAAACTCTACCGCCGACCCCGTTTCGTAAAATCATGGACCTGGTCATGCAGTGCAAGACGTTTAGAAGGGGCTGGAGCCCGCCAACAGCATGGCTGCTTCGCTCACTGGTCCCCAGTCTTAGAGAGCCATGCATGCAGCCACATAAATCGAGCCCGTTGAATTGCGCCTGTGGACACCGTAAAGCCAGCAGGTGAGAGTCGCAAATGGAAAGGCGCAGTGATCCAGACAAGCTGAAGCATGGGTAGACAGAGCAACTGGTTAGAATGGGGAACAAAACTAGCCAAAAATGGTCACTGTTCGCCTCAGCTTGGCCGGGCGGCGTCAGGCTGCGTCAGGCTACATGAATGGTCCTCTATGGTCGAGTTTCCCCTTGTAGTCGCCGACGCATGCGTAAGGGGCATGGAACCGAGGGTCTAGAATATGCACGGAGGTGGAAACAGCCCTATGAGGCTACAGGCGACATCCGAAGGCCCCTGCTTCGTAGCAGCTTCACCAGTGGTGTTATATCGTCACATTGCGAATTACCCTAGCCCCGGGAAGAGCGAGCGAAACACTCGCAACACAACCAAGAATTGGCTCACGACAGCGACGTGATGCGTTATGCCCACACCACATCGTCCTCTTGACTAAGGCTGGAATCCAGGTAGTGCTCTCACTCGTAAGCTGGTCGAGCAAGTCTCACTTCCCCTCCCTCCCGGTTGAACCTTTACCGACACTGCGGTTCGATCCAAATATGCGGCCCGACGAGACAAGCGCGTTGATTTTTGGGTCAGTGCTTGGGAAAAGTGGCCGACCCCAATCGCCCTTCCAATCGAGCTAAATGCATCACCTTTACCGAAAGCAGTATGGCATTTACACACTGAGGCCTGTGCTTGACAATCGACCACATCACGGGTGAATCTTCAGATGCTCTCTTCAAAGTTTGGCTATGACCCATATAGAAATTGTGAGGCCACGGACACAGCCAATATCACCCGTGGGGGTGCTCTAGGAATTCACTCGATGATGTTGACATTGGCAGTCATTTCCCCTCGCTGCAGGTCCAACAACATGTCGTTAAATTATCCATGGCCTTCAAAAATGTCGAGACTGAATATGGAAACGCCTTGGATGCACCTTTGAGCGCATTAACGATGTTGACGACCCCGGATTAAAATCATGTCAAACTTTTATGCCTCACATGCGCTGAAAGGGGAGTTTGCTGGACCCTTCGAGGGGGTTCAGCGATCAAGGGCTCCCTACTTTGGGCACCTTGGGCTTATCGGCTCATCGGCATGTTTCGGTGACGCTCAGTTGGGCTTGGTGAGTGCTGAGAGTTTGTAGGCTCTTAGCGCTGGTGTGTAGTGGCGATTGGTAACCCGCAAGTCGGAAGTTCTCCACTTGGGTCGAGACTAGGAGGTACGGGATTAAGATCGACATTGGGCATTGGGACGTGGTTGTCACAACCATGATGGAGGGGGGCTAAGACGCGACAGAGAGGACTCGGAACTCGGACCCGGCGATCTAAATGTCCGACCGGCACCCGGTGTGCGTGAGATTGGGTTGGCGCATGATCGATGCTGGGCGATCTAGAGCGGTCGTACAGCTTAGGCGGTAGTGCTGATTGCATGAAAGGGGAGGGGGGGAATGGTCCGAAGGCTATCAAGTGTCGCTTTATTGACGCAAGGTACAGTATTTGAGGAGCTATGTAACACCTCACTCAGCAAGCCAGCAGGTATTAGTTCCCGCCAACTGGCTACAGGTGATTGGAACCGCTGTTGTCCTTTCGGAACGGGGCTACGAGAGTGACGGAGTGAAGGTCGTAGGGAATCCGAGGCATACTCGTATTAACGACCTGGTACGGTAGAGGATATAGAACCGACAGCAACCAAATAACAGAAGCAAATTGAAAAGAATGAACAAAAAGTCCACAAGATACAGTCAAGAAATCGCAGCATTCGTTTGAGGTCAACGGTCAAGCGGCGGAGTGCCAAGCGCGGGGTAATTGATGAACCTGGTTGATAGACCATTCCAGTCGATCGAGCTATCTGCAAATAGCCAGACTCCACAGTAAACAAGCGCATGCCCAGTACGGGGGGGGCTGAATATCTAGTCGTGTCTGTACTAGCGGGCTTCTTCACGAGCCTCTAGCGATGGCTTGTCCTCAACCTTCGGCCAAAACCCTCCGCTCTCTCACCTGGTCTTCCCCGTGCTTTTTGAAAGCTGCTTTGATACTGCTCTGCCCTGGTTGCTGGGTTGAGTCTAGTCGAACAATAGACTCTAGAAACCTTCACGCTCGCAGCCGACTATTGACAGTTTTAGTGGATTGCTCCGCATGCACAGCGGTGGCAAACTGTAACAGGACGGAAGATTTCCCCCTAGGTGCGCGCTAGAGAAACTTGAATTCACTGAGCTGCTATTCCGTTACAGGGTGTGGGCTGTACTGGGGTCAAAGGTGGCAATGCATGGATGTGAATCTGGAGCTTGATGTCATCGATATTCACCGAGGAGATTTTCCATGTCCCAAATGAAGCGACTCTCCACCACGGTCTCGGCCATGCTGCCAAGCGTTTAGCTTAGCATTTCCTGTATCTGGCCATGCCGTTGGCGCCTCCTCTCATGCTGGTTTGTCAACTTAGGTGTCTCTAGCTCCGCCTCCCCCACACGATTATCACATTTGTCCGTGCCAAATGGCCTCCATCCCCGCCGACTTCCGACTGTTGTCTCGGCATCATCCCCGAGTCTTCGGGCATCGGCAAGGGCCCGCTGCGCTCCACAAGGTGCAGTTCGGTTAGCACTCGGGTCCCTTTGTCCTGTCAGTCCCATATATCGCTTCCACGCCGCATCCCGGCGCGGGCTATCGGTTCCGAGATACTTCGTTTTTCTGAAGGAGTTCGAGTTTTAAGGACATTCTTGTCAAATTAGATTCCCCCAGCACCTGGAGGTGAACAGACCAAGCCGTCCGCTAACGAGCTCGAGTACTCCGAGCCCACCGGCACCCGCAGTAGCTTCAGCACCTACCAAGACCGTATGGCTGCGTACTTAGTCCAAAGATGTCCATAATATGGATGCTTCCATTTCTAAACCTCTGCACTCAAAGCGTACTATCTCATTGAGTGATTGGATGCGTATAAAATACCATCAAGAATCAATACCTAATAGACGTCACGATCAAGCGCAGACAAACACGAATAATAAAAAGTCAGAACCCATCTGCTGGTGTACAACAACAATTCAACTAATGAATTCATACTAATACGAGACCAGGTGCCAGGTACGTCGCCGGGGACTAAATGGGGAGTCTCAGACCAACGCCGTTTTTGACTGGAGTTGATGTCCTCTTTCCGGATATGGGGATGTAAATGGGTTGAATATATACGGAAGAAGCAAAGATTGCTCTCAAGCTGGCTTGAGAAACGCTCAAGGGGCAGTCTAGCTAAGTTTGAACTTTGTGCATCCTCCATTAACCTCGTTTCCGTCTGGCGCTCACGCTTGTAAAGCACCAGGTAAATTAGTCAGCCCTAGAGCAGTGGCGTCAAGGTTATTCACACTGGAAACGATAACTAAGCAGAAATGTAGATCGTTTAGGTGGCTCCTCTCCTAGAAAGACGTTGGCCTCGATAATGCAAACGCCTCAGTCCGTATTACAATCGACGACCCACATCTGGCCAAAGGGAGACTAACATTGATTTCCCATAGCGCCTGCATATGCTCAGCTGCCCTAATAACAACAAAAACAGGCAGGGCGAATCCATTGCAGGAGACTCACCCGACTGGTCGACCCACATCTCGATGTGTCGAGAAATGACAGGGGGATATATGTACACGAATTCCTCTTTATTTATTTCTGAATATTGGTACGGATGCAGTAGAAAGCCGAGACTATGATGCCGTTGGGTCTCAAGTACCGGAAAGCGTGTTCTGCCGACGTATCATCTCACAGCAGGTTCTGCACTTCTGGATTCGTTGTTCCACAGATGGACAAACGTAGTAGTAGAATAATCTCAACCACTGGCGGATAACATGCTTAAAGGTGTTAAGGTTAAATGAATTCAACCCGGCAGCCGATCAGGGAGATCAGGCAGGTCAACTGGCATGACACTTGACATGGCAGATACGGAAACGGACTATTCACAACTAGAGTGGATTAGAGAAATGCCGTCTTTTCCGACCGGCAGCCCAACCCGCCAAGCCGGCCAAGCCACACCTCACGTCCACTGTCCCTCTGCGCACGTGCAATGCAAGTTCGTGCTGGTCTAGTAATTAGAGCCGACTGTCAGGTGCTCACAGAATGCCCCGCCAAAATAACACTTTGTGCTCTGTAGTTCTTGCTTTGCTAATGCTCGTTGTTCTACAATTCCTCCTCTGGGACTCTTCCCATTCTTCTTTCAAGACTGGTCAGACCAAACTCAATCTCATTTGATACTGACTTAACTTTAGTGGAGTTAAGTCAAAATGGACTGCCAATCTGTCGCTCAGCTCCTTGGGGAAAATTGGGCTTACAACCCATATCTTCCCTGGATATTTGGCAATCATTGCCTCTGCCAACCTCCTCGCCTCTCCTTTGCCTCTCCATTCCGGCTCCACAAACAAACTCGTCATCTTAATTTTGTCATCTTCCACATTGTCGGGGTTAGATATGGCGCAATAGGCGTGCCCCAGTTTGAAGACTCTCTCTGTGCCCGGTAGTCGACTGAATCCCCAAGCTTGCCACGACAAATCAGTTGCGCCATGCATTTTGACAAGTTTGTCAAGTTCTTCAATTGTGCAGGTGGTAAGACCAGCTACGAGACGAGTCTCTGTCACGCTGGTCATATCCTTTTCCCACCCAACCAACTCTCGTAGAACTGAAAATCCCACACGCTTGTAGAGGCGGAGTGCGGGTTCATTCTGCCGAATGCACTCCAGCTCAAGAACACAAATTCCTCTCTTCCTTTCCGCTGAGATGATCATCTCCAGTACTTGATATCCGGTTCCTTTCCCACGGTAGGTGGGCACAACACCCATGCCGGCAAGTCGCGATTCTTTAGGCTTGTCATCGCGGATGGCAATCAGGCCAAATGCGACTGGCTCAGTAGAATCGGGAGACGGGAAAAAGATGTGGCTGAGCTCAAGAGAGACATAATTGTCGGCACACCACGTCACGACCGAATTTTCGGTAAAGTTGACCTCATTACCAATGTAGTTCGTGAAGGCCGCGTTGAAAACTGTGGCGAGCTGGACGGGCGAGACAGCAGTGGCAGGTTTAGAGTTCATTCTATTTCACGAAGAAAATTTCTTGATACGGTATAAAGTGTTGCGGGAGAAGGTGTTATGCGATTAGCATATCTCTAAATGGCGTGAGAGAAGTATGATGATGATGATTCGATTAGTAGCTTAGGCGGAGAGGGGTTGTTGTGTGAAAAGCGTCTTACTGGAATAGGCAGGTGTACATGGCAGATGGAGATGTGGGTTGGTCTTACTGAAAGCTTGGGTGGCAAACGTTACGTTACGTTCTTCAAGAAGCGGGGTTGCTGATGAGGTGATGCCTTGTTATCCTGGCATCTACGATTTGTATTTGTACAATAACATGTGAGAAACGAGTCGACTTGGAGATTTTTCGACATTAGAAGACGGGGGGTTTGTCACTACGATGTATAGGTATTGAAAACCTTTACATCGAGGTGTATATTCTGCAATCAGAAACAGGCCGCGAGGCTCTCGATGTCACCCTTGTCTACTGTGATCTTGTCTAGCCAGATGAATAGCACTCATTTAGTGAACCCCTCGCCAGCTCTTTCTGCGGGGCACGCTTGCAACCCTCAATCCTGACTATCAACCCCCACTAATAACCAAATCTGGTATTACAGCGTGCATGACTTAGTTACACTACACAACTCAAACCGCAATGCACTATGAACTCTACATCCTCTTGTTGGAATTTCAGACTCAGGATGGGAATAGACAGGCGCTGGAAACTCTGTGTGAGCTAGAGATTTTCTCGAATGTTATTTTCCTTTTATAAATGCTACCAGTAAAACCCTCTCAACTCCTTCAATTATAACCCCTCTGAACTAGTAAAGACCGACGCAAATATCACCCTTGATACGAGCAGTCAAGTGAATCTCAGCCTCAAGGTCAAGCTTGATACCAACGAGGAGAGCAGCAGCGCTGGGCTTGCCATCAGGGCCGGTGGGACCCTTCAGAAGTTGACCTGTGGAAACGTTAGAGTTGCTTTATATCTGGAGCAGCACAACTACTTACCAGCAGGCTGGGAGAGACCGGTGGCGGTGGGGAGAGGCACAACAAACTGCCTGGCCTGACCGTTCTCGGTCTGGTAGGAGTTGTTGGAACTGTGAATTGTTAGAATGTATTATTCAGCCGAAATGCGCCTTCTCCAACAGTAGTGCTGGGAAAAAGAAGCTGCTTTCGGAAACATGACGCTGAAGCATGGGATTCTTACGCGTTGGAAGACATTGTGGCTTTTGGGGGGTAATCAAAGATCAAGGAGTTAGATGAGATTGTAGAATTGGAGGTATTGTAGTGTGGTTTTTGTGTGATGATTTACGTTTTTGAGCTCAGGCGTTGCCATCTTATATACACATGGCTCTCATGTCGGGCCCTTGGTTCTGGATGCGATTCCGGGGAGATCTCGTGCAGCACTAAGGCTACCCGTCCGGAGGCTTCCGTGAACGTGGCTAATCCACTGAGGGGGGGCTGGGGAAGTCTTGACAACTCATCCCGCGCGCATGCGGGAAAGGCGTGGCAATCGATGTCGGGAGAGACTGTGGAGCAATGTTGCTTTTTGAACACTGGGTCACGATAACACGCAGTAGGGACAAGGTGATTTCCGGAGATTGAAACACGATAGAATTGGCAACCCTTGCAAGGAATTGATCAATATGCGATCCACCGATCGGAAATCCCCGGCACTTGGCATTGCAACGTCAATCGGATCGGGAACTGAAGCGGCGGGGTGGAGACCATCCCGCCCTCAATTTTAGAACCTATTTTTAGTGCCAAGTATGATTTATTCCATTTTCTGTTCATTATCTTGCCGTTGTATTCATTCAATTGCCTTCTTCCGGTTTTCTTCTCTATTTCCTCCTGTTTGTTTTTTAAACTTCCTTCCCATGGTCTTTTTTTCTTCCAGCCAAGGTGCCCAATGCCGTCCTTGACCGAAGTGTCCAACGTAAAGCGCGACACGCGACACGCGACAAACCCGTCCATGTGCAAGCTTCATCCCTGTATCTGATTCCGAAATGTCTCACACGTAAAAAATATCCATTGGACTTCAGCACATTATGGGTCAAACACCTCTTCCGGAGCCGGCCGGCCAAGGGTGACAACGCAGTGGTCCGGGACTTGAGCAAAGTCAATGCCGCTTACCGCTCAAAGCTGAGGCCAGCCTTAGAAATGAAGCTAAAATTCCCTTGATGCTCTCCACATAATTGACTTTTGGGGTTGTGATCCCTCTTCTCCTTTTTCGTCATGTTTTAAAATCATCTACTGTGTTCTCGTTTAGCACCTTGCCTCTCTCGAATAATGCAGGGGAGTTGCATAATAAATGCATTATTGGAATCTTTTTGAGGTCAATTATACTACCCTAAAGCTAGCTTTTGCTGCTAGTTGGTTTTGCTCGCTGAGCATTTCCGCGCATTACAATTTCAATTTTAATACAACTGTACATCATACCGTATTGCGTTAATCTACATCAGCCATAAAGACATGAATATCAACAGCTCTCTGGTGGAAGGATGAAGCCTTGCCAGCCTGGATCCTGTTTCTGCATGCTGCAATCGAGTGCTGTTGCTGAGGTGTTTTCGGAGGCTGGAATTGGGTGCAGCTGAGGAGTTGTACCAGATATCTCCATTTCTCGTTCTTAACGACAAAAAGTTGAAATCGGCGCGAGACATCCCGCTGCTAAGATTGTAGCAGCAACATTACGATTAAGATCAATACAAAGAAAACCGTCTCGAGGCCAAGAAGATTGAAACGATAACTATGCATTTATTGACAAACAAGACTATCCATTCTCTATCGATACAGACCTTCTTTTGAGCGTTAGGCTCTATGCTTTCCTACCAGTCCACCAGGGGCTACTTCTAAATGATATCTGGAATTTATGATCTTCATATCCTACACCCCAGAGTCCTCTTGCTCAACCGAGTTTTCGTCTTGGAATGTCTCCCAAGCGTCGCAAATATCTGTCATTGTCGAGTTGTTCACCAATGAGGTGATTTCACTTTGGCGCTCAATGAATTGAACGGCAAAGCCCTCAGATGTATGCCATCCGATGTGGCAGTGCATCAGCCAGACACCAGGGTTATCCGTCTCCCAAGCCATCACCAAGTACCCAGAGGCAGGGAGCATGGCGGTATCGCGTCTTGGGGGGTTGCTTGTGTTGAGGGTTACAGATGAAGAGTATGTCCCGGTGCCTTGAGCAAGGATGAAGAAGTCATGGCCGTGAAGATGAATTGGATGGGGAACGGCCATAGTTGTCTCCACAACAAAGTAAACCCACTCATTCGCGGTGTCGAGCTCAATGACAGCATCTTGTGTGTCCCAGCTGGTTGTGCCATTGACTACCGCTTCCAGAGTTGGGTTTTCCCAGTCAACAAGCATGGTGGTGCTGTTGAGGTACCACTTGAAAAGACCGGCAGAGTTTGTAGCAACTGAAGCAAGATCCAATGCGCTCCAATCGGCCGAGGACACGGTCTTGGAAATGTAGGGAACGAGGTCTGTCTCGTCTTCGCAGCTATCGGTGTATGTATACGCGGATGTAGATGGAGTGCCGGGGCTGTCGCCGTAGTAAACGACTCCTTTGATGTTGTCTGTGCTGTCATTGTCTGAGCAAGCTGACTGGGGAATTGCTCGCATCCAAAAGTTATCGGCAACGCTAGCCTGATCCGCAGTGACGATAATGTCATAGCGTTGTCCTGGGTAATTTATTAGCCTAGTAACACGAAATCGAAGAATATGGTGAGTGCTCACCCATGCTAATATCCAGAACCGTTGTGTTGTAAGGTTCAATCGGAACGAGGTCGGAAGCAATCACCAACATGGTATGGTTATCGATAGAGTACTTCCAGTGGGTGTCGACAGCAGCATTGACTAGCCGCATGCGATAAGATGTGCCACTTGTAAATGAGACATTGAATCGTGATCCCGTCTGCGATGAGTCGCCATCGTCGCCATACACGTTGGTACCGTTGATGAGACCGTTGTCAAGGGTGGGTGGGCCGTCAGTTTCCGCAGAAATGTATAGCTCATCGACTGTCTGGTGGTCCCAATCGTTGAGGAAGACCATGCCGAGATCCTCATCGTAGTTTGAAGTAGCAGGGCCATTGATAATAATGCCACCGAAAATTCCCTGCCAAGCTTGAAGGCCGAAATGAGAGTGATACCAAGAAGAGCCGTATTGCGTGGCCTTCCAGGTATAGGTAGTTGTCTCATCGATAGCAAGAGGACACTGGGTGATTGAAACGACTCCGTCGTTCTGGTTTGTGTAGTTTTGGCGGATACCGTGCCAGTGGATGCTAGTGCCATTGAGAGACGTAGCGAGGGAGTTGGTAACGTGGACAGTAACAGTGTCACCCCAGTCGGCAAAGATGGTAGGCCCGGGGATGGAGCCGTTCACGGCCATGGCTGATCGTGAGACACCATCTGGGGAGACGGTTACGTCTGTCAACTCGAACCAGTACTCGCGTGTAACCCCAGTATCGACATACTCCGTCGAATAGTCTGTGTCAATGGAGTAGTCACACCATTCGGACCGAGTAGATGCCGTATTTCCACTGCAAGATGACCGAGGGAGCAGGCTGTGAGGGTGACGCGAGCCTATTCCTCGAGCTAAAGCTAACGTGGCAAGGGTGCCGGTTAAAAAGAGAGAGGATCTCATTTTAATAGATTAAATCTGAGGTGTTTGGATGAATGCAAATGAAAGATAGAGAGGGTTGAACGGAAATAGACGTAATGTTCAAATCCAAGTCAAGGGGTTGGGACTGTAGAAGTGTAGTTGTGTGTTTCTATAGATAGAAGTATACGAACTCTCTTAAATCCGTCGTGGAGGTCTTTATAATGGCATCTGCCCTCAAAACACGCCATTGAGGTCTCCAATTCTCTCGCACGATGTCTCACATCTTTTCGGCGTACACGAAGAATTACGACGTCGTAGGTTCACTGATCGACAATGCCAAACACAGTATCGACAAGCAATCCTGTCCTCGTCAGCTTGAGGCTGTGCTTTGGTGACAGTGGTGGCAGCAATTACCCTTGGTGGAAAATATTGCTGCGATTGGCTTGCCCCTTTCTCGAGTCCCCAGACGCCATCACGGTGATAGTCAGCTGCCGTTCACCGGGGCTCCACGAACCGTTTGGGAAACCATCTCGGCATTTGCTTCATGCAATCGAGATGCCTGCGCCCAATCAGATATCGGCTGTTAATTTTAGCTGACGTTAGCTGAAACGAATCCATCTCTGGAAGTAGATAAATCGCGGAGACCGTCCCCTATCCCCCCCACATAATGACGCGTTGGCGATGCTGACGTACCCGATTGCATCTAACGTAGTATTTGGAACCCGTCAGTCAATTCTTATCCCACACTTATATCGATATTTCCACATCTATTACCACTTCGATCCAGCATCGCATTGCTCAATGGCTGAGCCACACCCTTAGCGCAGTGTTTGGAGCCGCGCAATGGAGTCGCGTCCCACCCCGCCACACAAAAGCAGGGGGGGATGGAAGCCGATCCTACCTTGGACGCGTTTTTCACCCCCTGGTTCGCCATTTAGGGGCGACAATAGCTGTTTCAAGCCGCCAATACGCGGACATACCGATCCGGTCACATCTATTCCTTACTGAATTCATTTTCATAAAGTGCTTCATCAGCCCCTTCTAAGAACACATATCTCACTGGTCTTATCTCAAGGATACCTCTTGAAGCAAAAACTCTGCAATCATCTAAAAATTTACCAAAATGCGATTTATCCACTCCCTCAGCTTCCCAGCCTTGCTGTTTTCGGCAATGGCGTATGCCAAGGCTAGCAGTTCCGATCCCTTCCAGATCTACGGATATGGTACAGGGATCGGTGGTGCGCAGCTATTTTCGTCCGGAGGTAAGTCCTACGCCCAATTGGGATTCACTCTGTGCTAAACTAGTTTTCATTAGGAAGTACCTACTTCGGCGATTATCAGTTAGCCAACGACAGTGAGGCTGCTCCTGTCGTCTGTAAGTTCCTCATGCATCAGCGGTTAGCACCTCTGGTTTAACATAAAATAGTTACACCAAGCAATAACGTTTGGCTGGGCTCCCCCAACTCAACTGTTTTTGACGACACCAACACCACTCTCCCAGACTGGTCCAACTACACATTTTCCGTCCCGTCATCTGGATCTTCGTCCCATGACGTCAGCTTCATCAGCAGCAGCAGTGATAGCTCGAACGTGATTACCACCGGTTTTACTTTCTACGGCACATTCATCTTTGTCACAGGAACTAGTGGCAACTTGGAGTCACTCTTTTACGCGCTCCCAACGGATACAGACGGCATCTATAAGCTGAAATGGAATACCACCGGTGATGATACGGATGACAAAATATTGCTTACTCTAAAGAAGACCCCTCCATCCAGCTCGAAGTGATGGGTGAGGTTTTGGAATACACTATCAAAAGCATTAGATGGTGCCTAAGAATACGAGGCGGCGACGTTGGTCTAGAAAGGGTGTTACAAGCGGACAGTCGTTTCTTCAACAGTTTTGATATTTAGAATTGGGAAATTGGTTGTCTTTATGGTTAGAAAATTGAAGGAGTTGTCATCTAGCCGCTCTAAAATGCTGTTTCAATTTGAATACAGCTGGTGTTGTCCTACATGTTGATTAACTGATTTGAGATTTGTCCGGAATCAATTTGAAGTGACGGAATCGATTTTATTCACGCACTATATATGTGCAGAGCGCTCCGTCAACCTTCCACGTAGAAATCCATAGCCATTTAGATCCAACTCGAATGTCAGGATGCACTCCTTTACTAGCCTTGCAATGGTAATGCCCGGTCAGCAATTGGACTAAATTTCAAATCCTTTCAGGTGCTAGTAAGATAACACAGGAAGCAGGCCCTCTTTCTGGGCCTCCACGACAGCCTGCTCATAGGCGGCCACGGCCGCTTTGTATGCCGCTACCGATTTCTCATTTTGCTCTCTCTTCGATTGAATGGTGCCACCAAAAATGGATACGGCCAAATAGTACACCTCCGCGAGCTTTTGGCAAGCATTCAGGGCAGTAACTTGCTTACACTGGAAGTTGAGGCTTCACAGCATCAAAGTTAGCAATTGTAACCAAGCATAGAATAACAAAAAGCAGTGAAGATTCATGTTGCATCTACAACAAAAGTAGACAGGACATGGAATGATTCGGGCTTAAGCGTACTCAGTCTTGAAATTCAAGTCGATTTTCCCCTTGTTGGGTTTCGTGAATCGCTTCTGGTTTGCGAAGTTCTGATAGCCGAAGTCATGACGGTGGCATGCTGGAAGGAACGGGAACCCAAATGGATTGTCTGGAGACGACGTACAGCCATCTGAGCTCCAATCCAAGGAAGGAGGGTCTTTTTGGTTGCGGCGCGCAGTGAATTGCGGAAGAGTGAGAACAAACATCAGGTTGTCAGTGATGGCCTCAGGAGTGTCACGCTCGAGATTC
The DNA here is from genome assembly GCA_014621425.1 of Cylindrodendrum hubeiense. NCBI lineage: Eukaryota > Fungi > Ascomycota > Sordariomycetes > Hypocreales > Nectriaceae > Cylindrodendrum > Cylindrodendrum hubeiense. Next base: position 152,586 of record JAANBB010000046.1, on the reverse strand, counting down.
ATGTGTTCATTGGTGGGGATGGCCGCGACTACCCCAACAAGGGCGATAATGATGGCAGTGAGTCTCATCATAGTGGTAGATCGGTAATTCAAGCGCAGAACAGAGTGCGATGGTGAAAATGAGTTGCTGAGCAGGGACTTGGCGAACACCAAAAGAGAGGGGAATCATCATCTACTTATGCGTACTGCGCTGTGCTTGGCCTTCATCCCGAAGAGATACCTCAACAAAGACTTAAGAATGCCACCTGAGACAACGGCCGAGAGCATTGCATTGAAGATATGGAATGGGGCCGTGTCCGACGTTTTAGCCGAGACATGAAACATAGCTTAGGAACTCGACTGATCGACCACCCAACCAGACACCCGCAAGAGCGCACAGCTTTCTAGTGGCGCCGTTAGCCATAGCTGATTATGAGACAGCAGCTCAATCCCGCTGTGGTTTCTGGTCAACACCTGCAGAGACTGCCACGGGCGGATAAGAACCGCCGTCAAAAAGCCGTTAAAAGTCCGTTGAGCAGTGAGTAATAGGTCATATCTCTTTGGCAGGGGCATAAAGTCGGTCAAATTCGGCCAGTTTCACCCCAAAGATACATTCAAAGTTTGACTCAGATGACGAGGATTGAGGATAGGTCTCGTATCGGTACAAGGTAGTTATTGATATGCTGGTCTAACATCTAATCAAACCGGAACTTGCCATCTTCAGCAGTCTCTACCTTCATCCCGTGCCTGCGTACAACTTCTATTAAAGCCCTCCTCATAGGCGTGCTAATCCTTTTCTCGTAGAGAAAAAGCACCCTGTTTCCTGATCCCCCATCACCCTTTGGCGTCGTGGCCGTCAAACAAGTTGGCACGAATGGAGTACCAAATGGCAAACATTCGGCAAATGAAGGGGAACCGATAATTTTCACACGTGTCATGTAAACTTGAAATCAATAACGGTTAGTAGGCATAATCAACAGATGAATGGGACAATATAGGAGGATTCCGTAATTCGCCCATAGCGCGAGGTAGGGGATTGTAGATCTCTTTGGTTTGAAAACATACTCAGATCGGAAGTTGAAGTTGATCCTATCCCTATTATCCTTTGTGAATCGGCCTTGGGCCCGGTAATTTCTGAAGCCAAAATCTTGACGTTGGCACGCTGGGCCGAAATTGAAATTAAAAACCGAACTGGAAAATGGGCTGCAGCTATCCGATGACCAAATCACGGTGGGGGGGTCATCCATCAAACGATGGGCCCTGAACTGATTCATCGTCATATTATACATGATCTTGTCGACAATCTCTTCGGCGGTGTCATTTTTGTTCAGCTTGACTTTGTTCGCGATCACCTCCCGGCGTACCTGCTCCGTACTGGGGCTGACCGAGCTCAGAGACACCGTGGGCTGTTCCGGGGTGATCGGGGCGGCAGCGGCTATCCCGGCAAGGAAGAAAATGATAATGTCGAATTTCATGATGGTTGGATATTTGAGATTTCGTTGATTGGGTGCTTGGTGTCTGTGTGTGGGGCTGGCGGGTTATTGCCACTTGAAGGTTGCTGTGTTTGGTGTATTGCTGGTTCGGAGGTGCCTTTTGTCGAGTTGGAGGTTCTGCTCACGGCTTAGGGAGGTACGAGTGTCATATATACCTGGGCTCAGAATAAGGTTAGTCAATATGGCCAGGAAGGTTGTTGTCGACGGCCAGTGAGGTTCAAGTCAGAAGGGTTGCTTTGAGAATTTGAAGCGAAGTTAATATGTAAACTCTGTTGCCTTGGTTAATAAGTCTCCTGGCACTGGGTATAATCCTCAGAGTGTGTCTAGAAAAATGTGGTTTGGGTGACCGTCATCACCCTATCTTAGTACTGACATACTAGTCTATCAAGCAAAGAGCTTCAGCTTTCCATCTTCCAAACTAACATTCAATCCACCCGCAGTTCCAGTATAATAATTCACAGATGGATGCGATAACAGTGGAAAAAGTGCAGTTACCTGACGAAACTACGGTTGAGCCTCATAAATGTACAAGGTGCTTGTGTGCTGGTCCGGCATCCAATAGAACCTGAGTTTCCCGTCCTCCACACTCACATCCATTGGGTTTTGGGTCAACCTTACACCCAAAGAGCTCTCTAGCGCAATGGGAACTTCAGCCAGTGGGGTCATGGTCGCGACATCCACAAGAGCCAGGCCACCAAGGTTGTACCCGCCAACAGTCGCCACACCAGAGCAGAGCATGACACTCTTTCCCTCATACAATTTGCTGTAACCTAGCCATTTGCAGTCTTGGTAGTCTACGAAATGGCTAGGGTTCCGAACGGTACTGGTTGGCTTCACGTCACCGCTTGCTTTCGCGTCATCAAGGTCCCATGTCGTGGCGTGGCGTCCGCCCCAGTTCAGCGCTGTGATGGTATTGTCCCAAGTATTGCAGACAATGCCTCCTAGATGGTCGGCGTGCTGGATAATCTTTACCGTCTCCAGGGTAGTTGGATCAGTACGGTAGACGTAAGCGGTACTATTCGGGCGATATTGGCCGACGGTACCCCAGATGAATTGGCCATCATAGTCGATACCTCCGTTGTGGTACTCTCTCTCGCCCTCCTTCGTAATAACTGTATCAGCAATTCGCTCTCCTTCTCCGTTGTATACCATCAAATGAGCGAATCCTTGGCCTGCTGTCCGATCTGTTCCGTCGATGATCTCACCATTCATATACTTCTTAGTACGCTCAGTGTAATCTCCGCAGCTAATGATATATCGGTCATCTCCAAGCCGCACCATGCCTTCAGGCTCAAAGGTATCCCCTTCAAACGGGATGCTAGCTATTTTCTCCCAGACTGTTGAACGACTCAGAGTCTGAAATAGCTCAATGATCTGCTCCCCGTCCGACGCGGCGTGGGGTGCGGGGAGCGGGGTTGGGGCGAGAGATTCGCTCGTGTTGCAGGTGGTTTCAGGCATCATGACGGTAAACAAAGATGCAAATGAATTGCGGCAAACGGTATTTAATAGTTAGAGTGAGGATTGAATTTAAAATGAAGTTCAAGAAATAAGCGTGACAGAGGAGAGTGACCTGGCCAGTCTCATGGTCTGCATCTATCACGTGGGGCTGGACTCTGCTGGCCCGTTCTTTTCCGCCCTCTCTAGGGTAGCAGCCACTATCCGGGTATAACCAGGCACTGTCTTTGACAGGTTGTAACGCAACAGGTAATTTGGCCGAAAAGTTCTTATGCTTGGACTATAAGCTTAGGGTGTCTCCATCACCTTTGGAATTTACTAACATCAAAGTCGCAGTCTTGGCAAGTTGAGTTACGGTTGGTGGTATATTCCGGGCTGCGGTGGTGAGAGGCATTCCCGCCCTTGGTTAATGCATTAACCTTCTCCATTTGCGCATTAATAACAATCCAACCTGAAACTGGGCGGTCGGAACCGGCAGAACAAAGCAGCCAGACCCGAAGGAGAGAGCGTTAATTAGTTGTCCGTTGAGTTCTTCCTTCGCCTAACGCTCACATCCATGTATGGAATTCGGTGGAGAGGAAACTGTCGCGACTTTGCACCCCATCGCCACCCTAATTAGTTCAAATGTTTGTATTTTCTCGATTGCCATACTGAAAATTTACTGCCGTATCTAGATAAATGACCGCTCTATATGCACACAATTTTTATCCATTCTAAACCCTCTATTTATATCCTTCATCTCTATTAAGTCCAGCCTGTGTTGCCTCAATCAATTTTCATGTTGAAAATGGTGTAATGACGAATCTTCTCTCCATACTTGACAAGGAAAATTGCAACTGGTATCATTGCGACAGCGATGAATGCCAACAGCGAGGAGCCCCATCCTAGTCCCAATGCCTTGAACATCTTTTGTCCAGCAAGAGGCAGAAGGGCTCCCAGAAGAGAGCGGAATACGGTGCTAGCAGCGATAGCAGAAACAGAGTGTTCGGTGTATGCATCTACCAGGTAGATAGAGATTGACATCTGCCAGTGTTAGTCCGTAGTGATTTCGGCGAATAATTCGGTGTACACTTACAAATGCAGCCACCATTCCAATTCCGACAAACGACGTCCCGATGATAGGCAAAATCCAGTGGTCATTGTTCTCGGCAGTCCATCCAAACATGAAAAGACCCACTGGGACAAACACTGAGCCTATGCCCATGACAGGAAGGCGGTACTCTGGTTTCGATTCGCCACCATTCTTCTTCGTCAGGCGTTGAGCCAGCCGATCGGAAGTACCTCCCGCGATGGCCAAACCAATCATGGAACCTATGCCGAAACCTAGATACGTCAGGCCAACCTTGCCAGTTGTGAACCCATATTGCGTCTCGAACACGAGGGGCATGGCGGTGAAAAGGAGGTAAAGGTATCCATAAACGATAGCCATGTAGAGGGAGAGGGAGAATACGATGGGCGAGAAGATCAGCATCTTGCACGGCCGGATGATTGCGGTTTTGAAGAGCTCCTTGGTTGTGCGGCCCGTATCATGAACGGAGCGGAGCTTGGGATTTCCAGTCTCCTTTCGGAGTTTCTTTGCCTTTTGTTCGAGGAGAGTGTGTGCGTCTGTTTCGCGCATGAAGATGAAGCTCATCACCGCAACGGCACCGCCCTAGGATTGAAGGTATTGTCAGCTCTTGTTCCACTCATGTGCGGGTCTTGATGCAACTCACGACAATAGATACTACCCAAAATGACCAGCGCCAGTCTTTAGCCTCAGTCAGGTATCCTCCAGCTATCATATGTCGTCAGTTCAAAGATTCAAGCATGTGACACGACGGTGGCCTACCAATAGGGCCAATAACAGGACCAAGAAGTGGCCCCATAACCCAAAAGGCCATGGCGCCTCCGCGTTTCTCTGCGGAGATCAGATCGGCGATGGTCCCGGCACCTATGGTGAGAGGACAGCATCCTGCAAGGCCGGCCAGGAAACGGAAAATGATTAGGCTTGCCAGACTTGGGGCCTTTGCGCAAGCGACGTTGAAGACGACAAACAGGACGTTGCAGACATGATAGAGAGGATTTCTGCCGTACATCTCAGACAGCGGCGCAACCAGCAAGGGCCCGAAACAATATCCCAGGAGGTACACCGAGACGATAAACGAGGCGAGTTCTTGGTTGGTAGACTTGAACTCGAGCATCACTTGCTCGATGCTGGGTGAGAAGATCGACGACGCTAGGGGCCTGTATATTATTAGATTCGCACGTCTTTAGGACGGTACTCCTTGGAGACATACGTGACAAAAGTGACTGTGGACACAAGGGCGACCGCCATGACTTTCCTCGCCGATGACCAGTTATGAGGGTTTGCGGGGTCATTTGGTCCCTCCCAGTCGACAATGTCGGGATCTCGGGGAGGAGTTGCTTCAGGTTCGACCGATGTAGTGCTCCCCTCAAGGTCCTCGATATCTCGGTTCTTGGCGTCGCTGTCGGGGAGTGGTGCTGAGGTATCGGCGGTCCCGAGTCGACCGTACGCCTCCCCCGTGTTGATGTCGTCGAGCAAAATCATTGGGACCGGTCTCGTCGCTTCGAAGCTGGCGGCGCTTTGCTAGATGGTCTAGTCAAAGATGTCCAAGTGTTCCAATTTCTCCCAGAGTATTAGCCAGGAAGACCATGTAGAGTCTTGGGATGAAGGATGGTCGAGAAGGGATGGGCTGGGCGAGACATGCGGCTGATATGCGTCCACGTCGCTCGCTAGAAGGATCAAGCCATGATCAGTAATGCCAGATTGATCTCGCCGCGTCAACCCCAAGCCACGGACTCGGGGCGTATCCGGGCGTCCATACGGGCCATGCTTGGAAAGCACCGGGGGGAGGTGATAAAAAGAGGCCCGACATCTAAGCTCATGAACCAGGCTTAACTGCCAATACCCCACAAGGCGTCCATGTACAAATGAGCCCCCAGATTGGGCTGAGAATGATGCCATGCCATTGGCTTGTTCGGGGCCGTACCAAGATCGACTTGCCGACTTCGCGGTGTTCCAAAGTCCGCGGACTTTTGCACCCGGGCTTTTGCACCCCCGTGCTTATCCATTAGCGCCGTTGTCTCCCCAGCAGAGGCTTCACATAAGATTCAGGGTACCATTTGAGATACGAGGAGCTCGTCACCCGCCGTTGCTGGGTTTTGTTTTTCTGGTAGGGTGAGGGATGAGGTTCCATTGAGTAGGTTTCCATCAGTCATTTATTTGTGAAGTATTATTCTTGCACATGATTATATCGCAGATTATATCGCAGCTTGTGACGGTGGATGGGCCAGCAGAGACAAATCCGTATCGCAAGGTGGAGCATATCCGAACCAATAAAGGGCGTCAATATTCGACGCTTGACCGAATGCAATCGGAGCTGGCAAATGCCGTCGCCAAGTCCGTCTTCCCCAGTCGAGTCTCCCAAGCAAATGGTCTGAGGCGAGTCCCGATGGTCCCGGCCCGCACGTCTGCTCGTCCGTATCCGCTACAACGACGGAATTATCTGCTCATCTGGTCCGACTGCCGATGCCCAGATCAGATGGTCCGGCGCCCTCGTTGGTACGTCAACCTGCATACGCCCAGCTGCTGAGTCGGGACGCAGTAGAGTGCCGGATAGCCGGCCGGTGGGCATCCGCTAGAAATTCGACAGACCACCAGATCTCCTATGTTTTGGCAATTGCCTCTCTCTTCCTCATTCTCACTCATCTATAGCTGCAATCCAGCCATATTTCATCCCGGGCTGGCATCTGCCATATAAAATGGGTCGTCAGCCGAGCAAACGCCAGATCTCGTGCCACTTCTGCCGGGCGCGCAAGCTGCGGTGCAATCGCGTCTTCCCCTGCTCCAATTGCACATCCCGCGGAGTTCCATGCCCGGAGCCTCAGCACGCCGCCGCACCGGTCCAGCGCCCGTCCGCCAAGAAGGCGGCTCACAAGTCCGGGGACTCGGCCATCCAGAACCGCCTGGACAGGTTAGAGGGCCTCCTGCAGGGTCTGACCAAGCACCTGGACTCAGTACCCGAGCAGCCTCCGCCACCTATTGCTGTTACCCTTGAGCCCCCGGCTCCTCAGCAACCCCTGCCACTCAAGGTCCAGAACCTCACTAACGATGCTTTGTTTCTCAACGATGCTCTGTTGCTTGAGCAATCTTGCATCGTGTCCCAAAGAAGCGTAAGAAGACCATGCAACTGCCAGATACTTGCTGCTGGTCGACCTGGGCATTTAGCTAACTTCCATCGAACTAGGACTTGATCTTCTCAGACAACGTCATCTTTCGCACGTGTCCTATTCGCTCAATCAGGCAACTTTCTTCCTATACCTTTCATGCCCTATCTGTTGAGCCCACGAGATGCATCTGGCTACCCAATCGCGAAGAGGCCGATGTCTTGATCCAGAAATACATCACCGACATCAGTGCCATCCATCACGTCATCCACAGCTCTTCCTTGAAGACGATGGTGGCGGAAGTTTATGATTGCTTGAAGTCTGGCGCCGAAGTCCCGGTGGGATCCGTTGTTCTTATACTCTCTATCTGCGCAATGGTTACCTACCTATGGACGTCCTATGACGATGACAAGCAGCTGTTCCAAGGCTTCAAGGAAGCCAACTCACAGACACTATTTTGGATCAAAGCCGCCTTCGATCTGCTTGAAATCTGTCAACGAAACGCCCAGCACTCTCTGGAGTCTGTCCAAGGGCTCACTATCCTGACCATTCTACTTTGCAACCTCGAGGGCATCTCGGCGCGTGGACGATCTACTCTCTCTAGAGCCATTTCAATGGGTCGTGAGCTCGGCTTGCATCGCCTTGACCACCCTCATAGCTTTACCTCTACTGAAAAGAGTGCGCCTTTGACTGGATTGCGTGCTGAGGTTGGCAGGAGAGTTTGGTGGTATCTCGCCGGGTTGGACTGGTACGCCCCCTTCCGTTCCCTCAACGTCGTGCACTGAGACTAATCTAGATTGCAGGATGCTAGCTCGCTTTCCAGGCCCGCAAGAGGGTACATACTTGATCAACCCGGACCACATGTCGGTTCGAAAACCCCTCAACATCAATGATGAAGATATTATAGAGGGAGGGGACACTCTGGCTATGCCCTCAGATCAGCCGACATCGATGTCCTACTCCCTAACACGTATCGGCCTTATCGAAATATTCCGACTCTTCACAGATCGAATACCTCTTGTTAGCTTCGACTCAACAGCCATACAATACGACATGGTATTGCAGATTGACGCAGAAATAGATCGATTCATAGCACAAGATGTTCCTTCCTTCTTCACTATGGAGGCTGAGAAGTTAGAAGAGCTTCTCCCCAGCGACCCTCGGCGCTCCCATGCCATTCTCATCCATCGCCACATCTTCAACTTCTACATCAATGGCCAGCGGTGCAGGCTTCACCTCCCCTTCCTTGCACGCGGCACGGTTGATCCGAGATACGCACATTCACGGAAAGTATGTCTCAGAAGTGCGCAGCTCGTAATGCGGGGAGAACAACATCTGGAGAATGAAAACATTGCATTCGCCTCTATGAGACTCCGGCTAGGTGTGGTGATGCATAGCATCTTCTTGGCCATCATTGCACTGCTGTTTGATATGTGTCTGGCAACCGATGAAGTGGACAAAATCGTCAGGCAAGAGGAAGCTGAGCATGCGTGGAAGATCTTGCAGGATGCAGAAACACAATTCCTACCTGTTGCCAAGGGAATGGGCATTCTAAGAGAGGTGATGAATAAGTACAGAATACCAGTGCCGGTATGCCATGCAAGAGATCAAGAATCAGTTGCAAGCAACACCCAATATGGCGCTATCCCGCTCAGGCAGAGGCCCACGGAAAATATAGGACTGCCAGCGGAGATGACTTTTCCCAAGGAGCAACATGCAGGTGAGGAATTTGACGGCCAAGTATCCAGAATGGATTTAGAGGGTGTTGACTGGGATCGCATTTTCTGGGGTCTTGATGCTCCGTTTATCTAGGTTCAGGTAACGGTGCATATTGGGAAGGTAACTAAATAGAAGGGATGGGGTTTATAGAAATTTGTTCAATAGAGATTAGTTAATATCCAATCACTCGTTAACACAGTGAAGTGTATAAAGGATAATGTATATTTACAAGAATTTTGTCATGTAAAACTCTTTGTCTCACAGGAACTCGATAGCACTTAATTCTTGTAGCAGAGGCGGCCAGTCTGCTTCGTCACATAGTCTTCCTGGCCGGTAATGTACCCGTTTTCGCTACCCACCGCAGTAGGAGCCCAGAAGACGTTCTTGGGGTCGATTTTCTTCTTGATCTGAGACAGGCGTTTGTAATTGGATCCATAGAAGGACTGGGCGAACTCGGGGTCCATCACATCACCCTCGTTGAGGTAACCGCCGGCGCCAGGGCTGATGTCTTTGAGTCGCTGGACAAGGTCGTTGGTGAGCTTCTCATGAAGGGCAGCAACCTCAGACTCAGGGGTCGCCGCATTCCAGATGAGACCGATGATGTTAAACATCATGACCTCGCGCCAGGCTGGGTTGACAGAGCTCTCCGCCGTGTTTTCAGGCTCATCCGCGTTGATGTTGTAGTGAACCAGGAAGGCACCATCGTCAACGATAGATCGGATTGTCTGGATCGTTTTGTTCAGGAGCTCAGGGTCTTCCCAGTTCTTTCGAGGCAAGAGACGAGACCCCGTTCGGGCATAAGCGTTGCCGACGACGGAGGTGGGAAAGTGACGGGTCCAAGCTTGGTAAAGACTATCATGCTCAAAGAATTCGACCTTGGGGTCGACGCCGAGCGCAGCCCAGTCGTCCAGCAAAGGTTGGACGAGCACTTTGAAATCAGCAAGCTTCATTCCGGGGACCATGAAAGGCAAGCCTCTCCAAGCATAGCCGCCGCCCTCAAGTCCCGACATTCGGCAGTAGCCGTAGCTCTTGGCGGCGGAGAATTCGGGGTATCGCCGCCAATAGGCTGCAATGGCCTCCCAGAAGGTATCGTCGGTGATGTTCATGGCCGTGGTGGTTGTTACCCAGGTCATGCCGGAGAAGACGGTCTTTTCGTGGACCTTGACCGTAATGGAGGTGACAACACCCCAAGTGGCTGGACCGCCACCACGGAGGGCCCAGAACAAGTCAGTGTTTTGCGTCTCGTCCGCGGTGATAAAGCGGCCATCGGGTGTGACGATGTCAACACTGAGAATCTGGTCGGAGCCAAGGCCATGGATGGGTGTCACAGGAGAGTGACCACCGCCAACCGAATATCCACCAGCGACACCGACAGTCTAGAAACGGAGTCAGTCTCTATAAGAATATGAATGAATGCAGCCGATGTCCCAACTTACACGACACTCGCCTGCAACAGCGGTATAGCCTTCACGCTCAGCAGCTTCATACAGCTCATGCACCACGACACCAGCTCCAAGCTTGAAGGCTGGCCCCTTGTAGCGGCCTCCAGCGGATTTGTAGTCACTAATGACCTCAATGTCGTTGAGATTATGCGTCCAGATCGACAGAGCGCCCTCTCCCGTGTTCTTTCCAAGGAAGTCATGGCCAGTGTTGCGGACAACGAGACGCAGGTTCGAGTTGCGGGCAAAGTTAATGGCCAGCTGTATTTGAGCCACATTGGTGATGTTGAGGGAGTAGGATGGGAATCCTCCAAGCGTGCAGTTCTTGCCGAGGGAAGCGCCCTGGGGCTCACAGGTGGCACCCTCAAAGAGAGGGGACATGACCGAGGAGGGATCATCGACGCTATTGCGAACCGTCAGCACATCAACTCCTAGGGAATGGCATGGGAGGCAGCTCACTGAGTGTCAGATTTGTTCCAGTTGTTGATGAGGAATTGGCACTTCGCCTCGTCATAATGTTCGCCGTCGTAGCAGGCAGAACCAAGGGGAACCGTCTGAATCAACGCCCCGCCACTGAGAATGTCCAAGATTTTCCAGACGCTGCGGCTGGGGTAGAGAAGATCGCCAGGCATGGTCTTGCACTGCGACCCGACGGATCGTTTCTCGGAAGCGGCGTCATCGTCAAAGTAGAAGAGCGAGACGTTGCTGAGTTGAATGTCCGTGAGATTAGCAAGCACATCGTCAGTCAATTGGATGCTTTCGAAGCTGAAGTGAGAGGCATCCGAAGAGGTGTCCGCTGCTGGGGCGACAATGGCCTCGTCGACGGCTGCTCAAGGGGCACTTCAAGTCAGTAAATAAGCCATGACATAGCAGACAGAGGTAATTCTCTCATGAGTAGTGGACAATGCCATAGACAAGAAGCATGTGCATGTAAAATGGGGTGGCAACATACAAATAATTTCGCCATCGACGATGATGGTCTGAGCATTGGAGGCGGAGAAGAGGAGCGACAATGTGGCTGCAGCCCACCAACCCGATCGTTGGATAAACATCGTGAGACACCTGGAGCTTGCACAGAATAGCAGTGCTAGGTATCGCGAAAGACAGATAGACGCCACAGACAAACTGCAATACTTAAGGAAAATCTTATTCGGCAACCCGTCGCTAAACCGGACAGCTTGGGTGAGATGGATCCGCTCCCTTCGTGCCATGTGGGCCAAGCTAAACATCCATGAATAATGAATGACCCTGCCCCTGATTCTGCCATGCCTATTGGTTTGCTGCACGAATCGTCAGCCACAGGGCATCTGCACCTGTCCAATTTCCGGGTTTACCTGGGATATTATGCATATTCCACCGACAACCTGTGGAGTTGGGCTACATAGGCGGGACAGTGTGGCATATGTGAAACGTTGTCCCAGCCGTCTGTGAAACGAAGCCTCTAATTACAACTATCTGTCTCTCCAGATGTGCTAGTGCAAGGCACTAGAGCAAAGGTTACATCAAATGATGAAGATCGGGGTGCTTCTAGTAGAGTCGTGCATTATCAACGCGGCATTTCATGTAGAAGTGGCGGCTTGATCGTCGGAATTCTCCAATAATTGTATGTAGAGCGGTGAATAGTTCGCCGATGTAGCAAACACACAAGGTCGGCTGCATTAGCGCACTTGCAGACATACGTAGGTGCAAGCTGTATGTGGTCGATCAGCGGAGCAAGGGCCGCAGAAACTCAGTTCTGCGCCCGTCGAAGACCCCTGATGACCCCCCGTTTGCCCATTGCTCAATGTTGAGCATAGCCGGGGTAGCTGCTATACGTCGGCACGGCATCGCCAACTCCATGCTTTTTACGGGAGACGACTTGGCAGTGCGGAAATAGTCAGGGCAGAGACGTCGCTTGCGGAAATGTCAGGAGCTCGGATTACATCTTTCATCGGCCAACTCTAGCTGACAGACCCCGCATTGTGGCAGTCTAAACGCCACATCCTGCAATCCCATCGGGATGGGTTTTCCAGGCTCCCTACAGTAGCATTCAATCAGGTCTCGAGGTGGTCTAGTAAGGGCGTCGAAGCGAGCTGGATAGGATACAGGGGTAGATTGTGGGGACGTTGCACCCCGAGAAAAACAGCTACCACCTCAGCCACACGTTCACACGCTCTCAAGGAAGCAGAGGGCAACTAAATCTTCGCAGCATCTAGAGTCACGCATTCGCTGAGATATGCAGCGGCGTTCGATCTCGATAAGGTACCATTACGGCACTAGAATCGGTCTCTCAGATAGGCAACTGGCGCCTTATCCACTTGCCTCGCACCGTCAAAATAATGCCGCGTATACGTCAGCAGTCTATTTTCTCCTTTCCACCTTCCAGTCATCCCAAGGTCCAGACCGCTGGCCCGGGTGTAGTCCCCCGACACGACCCTGGCTAGTTCTCTCGGTTTCGGGAAACGAAGGATCCTATACCAAGTGTATCCGTGCTCCGCACTAAGGATGAGACGGATGAACCGTTGGATTCGGCAGTGATCGTTAGGGCTAGCTAGGGACCCCTCTGCCGAAAAGCCATATTCATGCGATCAGCTGTAGATCGCTCAGCTTTCCCCCTTCAGCGGGTTAGCACCACAAAAACACTAACCTGGATTGGAAATGATCGTCATCAGTAATATATGTCTCTGTCCTACTAAATGAGATTGAACATTGACAAGTCCCACAACAAGCAACCCAACACCAGTAAGCAGACCCGGCCAACCCTGCTAGTCATATGGCTGACTGCTAGCTTAACAGAGAGTTTTCCAACTACGCAATACGCCGTGTAGACTATCCAATCGGGCTTGGCTCTCGTCAAGCTCTTCCTGTCAGAATTCGGGAGTAGAACCTAACGTAGCATTAGCTTATCGTGAATAGGTCGCCGTTCAACGTCTGCAAGGGGTCTGAACATGCCGATTTGGCGCCATGCCATATTCCAATGTCTGGTATTACAAGCATGCAAACAAGATGACATTTCGACTGAGGTGGCCACCTTCAATAAATCTGCAAATGCACTCACAAAACTCTGGATATCATGTGATCATCCAATGGCTCGATTGGCGATCTGAACGGGCTTCCAAAAGTCGAGGGGTCGGTAAAGCCTTGACCACCGCGGCAGCGCTTTAGTGCCGATGACGAACGGTAGATTCCAGACCGCGTGTCACACATTACCCTGCTCTAGGCCCCATAGAGCAGTGCTACGCTGATCAACACCTCCAGTGACTAGAGTTTTACAATCCTCGTCGATAATTAATGCTAAATCCGGCAGGCTGGATGGAGTCTGCAGGGTCTGCCCGTGTAGAGTAAGAAATAAGGGGTGGGCATCTGGACATCTCGTGCCCATACTTTGAGAGTTTCTTTGTTTAGATTGTTTAAACCCCACGGCCCCCAGAGATCTTCGATTCAGGTATTGTCTCCAGTGTGCCTACCACCACATCCTGAAGTACCTCGCGAGATTCCATCCACATCGGCACTTGTCAACTTGATCGTCACATCCTCAAATGCACCTTTAATGGACGATTCGACACTTTGGGTGAGGGGCGCTGGCCCCGGGTCCTATCCCGATGTTTCCAAGATCCCGACACCGCCGCTGCAGCGGACTGGTCTCTTCATCATATTCTTCTTCCCGGCCCTGTCAACCGTGATTGTCGCTCTCCGAATTTACACTCGCCTCATTATGCGCACTGTGGGACTAGGTAAGTCTGTCCCTCCTTGCAAGGACAGCTGAATAGCATCAACCCCCGAGAGTTCCCAGAACTCTGTGTATGCTCATGAACATTCCATGCTAACCTTTCTACCCAAGATGACTGGCTTTGCGTGGGAGCACTGGTAAGCGACAAAAGAGGACATGGCTGCTCACGGCTCTTGACGATTCGAGAGTGGCTACCTCAGCAAACACCGTGCTAATGAACTTGTACATAGGTCTCCTCTATTCTAGTATCTGCAAGTTTGTTCATGTGTAAGCACGAATCCCCGAAACGGGTTCAATCCCTTCGTACCATACATGACCATCAGCTCACAATTATACGCATCCCAGTTTTCAAACTCAACTACTACGGCTGGGAGGAAGACGACGTTCCAGAATACGACCCCAGTGCTGGTCTTTGGTGGAACTTCTTTGAGCAGTTGTGCTATAATCCCGTCCTGGCATTCTGCAAATGCTCCATTTTGGTCTTTCTCCTGCGTCTACAGGGGCACAACACGACCGTCTTCAGGGTCATCTGGGGATTGATCATTGCCACTGGCCTCCACGCAGTTGCCATATTCTTTGCTGCCATGCTCCAGTGTGTGCCGATAGAGTCGAACTGGCACCCGGAACTTAAAAGCGACCCCGACACTAGGTGCATCGACCACAGTTTCCACATCATTCAGTCATCCCTGACTATTTTGATGGATGTAATGATTCTTGTACTGCCTTTCTGGATTTTCTTAGGCCTTCGGATGCCACGTGGAGCGAAGATAGCGGTGCTGGGAATTTTCGCCATCGGCGCTTTGTAAGTTGGAAAGCCATTCCCTTTACTGGTCATCACGATACTAATCTTCGTGTGGACGCAGTGTTCCCATCGTCGCCATCATAAGATTGGTCAATATTTATCGACTACTATACTTGGGTGAAAGGACCAAGCATCACAACATCGCATACGTTTGGACACCCGTCGAGGTCAATCTTGCAATTATATCTTGCTCCATCCCCTCCCTCCGACCGCTCTTCAGTCGCTGGTATCCTAAGCTCTTTGGCAACGTGTCAGCCAAATCAAGTGACAAACTTTATGGCAGCAGTGGCCATGGTGCATTCTCGAATGCAACGTATGGCAATAGTGGAAAAAAGTCACGCAACCGTCAGAGTCATTCAATCAACTATATGCTCAGCGACCTGAACCCGTCACGAAAACACGCTCACACTGAGATTCGTGGCGCGTCACCAACGGGATCTGAGGAACAGATTATGACATATAATGGTATTATACGCACAACGAACGTCGATGTCATGTACGAAGACGCGAAGAAAAGCCAAACCGGCTCCAGCGGATCGAGTGAGACATTGCCTGAACGTCTTCAAGTATAACATTAATACACCTGGCCATATCGTGTGAGACTTGGGTGCTACATAGCTCATGTCAAAGAATATAATAGCATTTGATTCATCTGACAATCAGAGAAAGCATAATTATTTAGATAGATTTAAGGAGATTGAGGGAACGTCTAGTTTGTGTTGACACGCTATGACGAAGACTCAAATATTGGGCTGAACCAGCCGAATCCTCACGGATAATTCGGCATGTTGAAATCCTACATCACCCAGACATCCATCCCAGTTCCAACTCCTTTCTTCCACCCCCGCGATGCTCAATCATGCCAATGGTACCCTCGAATTCTTTTTGTCGTACTGGGCCGACACTTTGAACCAGTCGCCGTCAGCGCCAAAACTCAAGCTCTCCACATGGCACGCTACTCGTGCAGGCCAGGGTCGGCATGCAAGTGCTTCTAGTCCAGCAAGTTCCATTATTAATTTATTCCTAACAGAACACAAGGCGTGGCTAGCTAGGATTGGAACAGAGATCCATGCACCCCCGCCTGGCACGCCATTCATGCAGGCCATAGTCGAGGTGCAGGTACTTCCACTCGAACACTAAGCATTGTCGCCGACAGTACAGATGGAATCAGGAATGAAGGTGTATTCGAAATGAACACACTCACACTCTCACACAGTGTCATCCTCTGAAGGGTTCGCTAGAGTGGCAATGTACTGGCCGACCTATGGTAGGCCTGGGGTGGAGTACATGTGCTACCCATAGGACACAAGGAGTTGTCTCCCATAGTGCATTGGATGACGGGCGAAGTAGACTTGGATTGATGCAGAGACCGTCACAAGTAATATAGAGGGAGCAAACTCATCTGAAATTCTAGGTCAATGAGAATGAGCAGGGTGCATTGTTGTCCCTTTTGCAGGAAATTGTGTGTTATTACAAGAGACGGCGTCAAGAAGATATATGACGATAAAGATATATTCTTTTGTGCAAGGAACTTCGATAGTTCGAGGCTGGTGTTGGATGAGATTAAGATATAAGTAGAAACATCCAAAAGAAGATCACAATCCGGTTCTTCACCCACTCTCTTCCTTGAATGCAAGCAGCCCACAGTTTAAGCAGCAGAACAAGGCTCGGGAGGGTATGTCTGAATTCTCAATTATAGAGTTTGATTAAGAAACTTGGTTTCCTACAGACTGACAAAATGGTCTCCCTTATAGTTCATCTGTTTGACAGAACCCCTAGCATTTCATTGCGTAACGCCCATGGATCCAGCCTGATCCCTTGAAATATCTCTAGCTCCTAGATCTACGGTCTGTGTAGTGTCAAGCCAGCTGTATCCTCCAATCCTCGATGCGATTTAGCAGCTGTGCCACTTAATCGTCATCTCGGGGCCCATGTAACGTCTGGTTGTTTCTAGGGCAGAGGTTCGTAGGTTCCGTGGGAGTCACGGTTCGAGAACAGGTAATAGATGACCATTCCAACGAGGGGGAAGAAGAAGATGACGAGACACCACAAAAGCTTGGAGGCGGGCGGGCGGTTTGACTTGAGAACCTCGACTGAAAGGAGTAAGCAGTTAGTAAAACAATGTGGTTTGCAACGAGGAAGGCGGGGGGTGTTGGGACGTACTGAAGACGATGATATCGAGAATCAAGATGATTAGTCCAATGATTCCGCCACCAGTACCGTATCCCACCTCGTTGCCAGCAGCCGAGACGGGTTCGTCCCCAATAGGCGCGGCGAAGGCGAGCGCGGCCATGAGCTGGCAAAGGAAGGTCGACAAGAGGACGTTTTGCAACATGTTGACGGTTGTTTTGTTTTGCTTCAAGGCGAGAGGTCTGGAGAGAGATGATAAATTCTGATTGTAGTGGAATTGGAAAAAGATCACAAAGAGGACGAACAGGCATCAGCTTATGGTGAGATGATGAGATGGTGGGGTGGTGGGATGGTCCACGTCATGCAAAAAGTGATGATGTCATTATGTTTGCGCATGACCCAGTTGGGAATCGACATCATCCCGCGCATTGCAGCTCACGTGCTACCAATGGCTGTGCTCGTCTGCCTATTTTAGCTCAATTTGGAATAGTTTTGATTAAAATAGTCAGGAGCTTACAATCGGGTGCTTTACTATTAAAACTTAATAAAGTAGGCTTTTAAAACTCTCCGCTGGCGCGTTCCATTTTAGCCATGCGTACTAACCTACCCTAGAACCACCAAGCTAGACCCAGCTGTCACCAAAATATACAGATTACAATGGTATTAATTACCAGGTGACTGAGAGATACTTAATTAATCATACGATACCAATCAAGTCATAGTTGCGAAGAACGAATGTGCGTTCTTGTATGGTATTCTTACTAATGCATTGCTGACGGAGTTCTGACACAACTTGCCTGGATGATCCAAAACACCTGCTTATTTATAAGAGGCAAACACAATCTTGCCAATCCATGCAGTTTCATACCCCAATAGGTCACACGACCAATAAATCCCTATCTAATATAATCCTCATCACCAACACTTGTTTATCTATTAGATACTGTTGCAAATGTAGGGTAGGCGCACACCATTCTCGAAGACACAGCTACGGTCGAATGCGAGGTAATTGAATAGCATAGAGAACAGTCACACAGCGCAAGAAAGCCTAACCACCCTATAACCGGGCATTGATTTCCTGGCCGGTCCCCCTATCTCCTCCCTTCGTTCTGACCGGCTGCTGGAGCCGACTTGGCTCTGATGCCAAGTCCGGTATCCCGACGTCAGGGGATGCATGCCTTCCCCTTGCAACACTCACAGAGTTGCTTATGCGGGCGCAAGGCCAATTGATGGTTCGCACGTGACCACCGTGGTTGCCGTCTGGGTAGCAGATACGGAGGAAATAGCGGAGAGAACGCCCTGTAAAAGACACATCCCCGTCTTTCGTCCCGAGCTTAGGTGCACTATACGCGGAACCGAGCTGTTGGGGAGCCCCGAGGCTTGCCCCCTTACAGCATGCGAGACTCAAAGATGTTTCGAAAAGCGTTGTATGGGTCTTGTTAAGAAACGGGTGCATCTGGGTTGAGCAAGCGAGATTGAGTGCCAGATCCATAGTTTCCAAACGGGTTGACCATTGGCCATAGCGCATCTAGATCCAACATGTCAGATGAATCTCCACCAATCATAGCCCCGGTTTCATATTTGCATTGTCGTCCCCTTTCACAGATTCTCCCTGTTAAGCGAAAGCACCGTCAATGTGACATGCGGGGCCGGTTCAGCCCTCCAGCAGATCCATTCAGTCAAATCAGAACATGGCATTCATCCGGTAATGAAACAGTGCCAAGGGCGCTATCTTACCTCCCACGGGGTTCTATTCTGTATCAGGAAAGGCGCACCGCAACCGCGACCTGAAGGCATGGGGTGTGGTGCAGGGGGGTTGTTAGTGGTTTCAAACGGATCCGAGGATTGTATTTTCAGAAACAAGAATAATATATATCAAGCCTACTCGGGTGCATCTAGTTATTGTTTTCTACAAGTCTTCAAGTTCTTCGCTCAGGTCAGCCGGTTTCTGTCGTTTATTTCTTGCTTAATCATTACTTTCGTTTCTGTCCGCACTCGTTCCATTCACCAATCGTTCATATTTGTCCATTCATTACAAGAGCACAGGATGCCTTCTTCTACCAACATGTTCCGCGCCGCCTTGATCAGCGGCCTGATGGCCCCTCTGGCCCAAGCCTACACCCAAGTCAACATCATGTCGCCCATCTTTTACAAGAACATTGACCCTATCGTATTCCCCGGCAGCTACACCGAGTCACACTTGCACTCGTTCTTTGGCTCCGACGGTGTCACGGCCAACACCAACACCAGCGCTGAGCTCCAGGCCGGCTGCACCAACGCTGAGAACCCCAACGACTTGTCCGTCTACTGGGTCCCCACCCTCCTTTACACCACCGACTCCGGCAGCACCTGGGAGCCGGCCCCCCTGTTCCGCTTCAGCGCATACTATAGTCTGGGCGATACACAGGCTGAGGTGCCAATCCCGCAGAACCTGAAGATGGTGGCTGGATTGGCTGCCAACCAAGACGCCAATGGCTTGTCCGCAGATGCCGGCGTCGAATGGTTCTGTGAGAATGGAGGCGGCGATGCTGACGAGAGCGGCTTCCCCAGCAGCACATGCGGCACGCATCTGCAGACCCTTCTCTACTTCCCCAACTGCGTCAACACGGAAACACTCGAGTCCGGTTACAAGAACCGCTCATATGGCACGGCCAATTGGTGCCCCGAGGGCATGCAGTCCATGCCCCAGCTCCGCTTCAGCATTCGGTATGACCTGCGCAAGGCCCTGCCCAACGGCTGGAGCGGCGGCGCCCCCCTGAAGCTGGCTTGCGGTAACGCCTACTGCTCGCACGGCGACTTCATCAACGGCTGGACTGAGGAGGCGGCCCAGACCATGGTGACCGCGACCCAGTCCAAGTACGAATTCTACGCTGTCGACGGCGCCCTCGGAAACTCGAGCGACCAGCCTACCTGCACGCCTGCTGATGCGGAGCCGGAGCTGGGAACCAGTGATTATGCCCAGAGTGTTGCATTGATGAGCAAGCGGTCTGTTGAGGCTGCTGGGTGGACTTCGCGAAACCGATTCACCAGGGCTTAAGTCTAGGCAATGCCAGCTAGCTCAGGTACAAACAACGAATTAGAATGGAGCTGTGTACATATGATGGGGCCGGCTGGTCCCGGAGCTGTTAGATTCTTATACATACATGCTGCTGAGGTAGTGGCTCTCATTTACGATTGAATAAAGACTTCAATTAAACCATTGCCGTCCATCCTATGACTCTTACTCGCAAGTTGACTGTTTGTTCCAGTGTTCGAAGATCGACGGGCGATCCGCAGCACGATGCCGCATCTCCGCTTTTATTGCTACTGTACCCGCTCACGTGCAAGCTGATGGCAACACGGCGTTCAACACCAAGGTTAGTCAGTCAGTGGCTCATCCCGACACTATGGCCTCACCGGCTCGCTCGCTCCCGCCAGGCGCGGGCCAAATAGACCTCTTCAGCCTTCCCGCCGAACTGCGTGATGCGATTGCGTCTCACCTTCCCAACCGCGACATCAAAAGCCTGCGGCTGACATGCACGCTCTTCGGCAACAGCGTGCTTTTGCGCATCAACCGCGTCTTCCTGTCCGTGGATCCAGTCGACGTCAGGGTGTTTAGAGCTATTGCCGACAATGACACGTACCGCAGGGGAGTCGTTGAGCTCATCTGGGACGATGCGCGCCTGGATATGCCCCCGGAGCCGCCGCGCGCCTACCGATGCAAGCACATGATGCAGCATATCGAGCCATTCTGGCAAAACTGGTATGCGGAAGTGTGCGAGAGGAACAGAAAGGAAGCCGAGTATCGGAAGAGCTCCGACGTGGACCGTCCAGACCTCGCCGAAAGAGCCCGGTGGATGGCCGCCCAGCCCCCAGCTGAAGTGCTCTGGGCGCATTACAAAGAACTGGTTGAGCAGCAGCTCAAAGTGTCCAAATCCAGTGACGACGCCTTTGCTCTCCAGTACGGACTCTCACGCTTCCCGTCACTACGCAAGATCACTCTCACGCCCGCAACCCACGGCGTACAGTTCACCCCGCTCTACCAGACGCCCATGATCCGCGCCTTGCCGTATGGCTTCAACTACCCAATCCCACGCGGCTGGCCGGCAAAGGAGGCGATTGAGCGGGTGACAATACCCCTGTGGAGGAGCGGCTCTGAGAAAGACGAGTTCGACAAGAACAGGTGGCGCGGGTTCCGCATCATTACGTGGATGCTTGCTCGCGAGAAGCACAACATCTCTGACTTTGTCGTCGACGTGAGTCTGCTCAACACTGGTCTCAATGCGCACATGTTTGACCAGTCTTGTGACGACTACAATGACTTTGTGACGATGCTTCTTAAGCCGGGCTTCCGTCGCATCGACCTCGCTCTTCTCGTGGGTGGACAACATCACGAGGGCTGGCCGGCCTTTCGCAACGGCCAGTTACGATTGGCACTCGGCGTCGCAGCAGACCTGGAGCATGTCAGTTTACGCACGAACGTTCCCTACGAGGTTGACTGCGAGGATTGGGCGAAAAACGACGACGAGCATTTCATCCCGCTGCGGACCATCTTCTCCATCGACAAGTGGCCGAAACTCCAACATTTTGGGCTTTCCGGCTTTGTCGTGAGACAGGCCGATCTTATATCCCTTCTCGCTTCGCTGCCACCCACAGTGCGGTCGGTTGAGCTCAGTTTCCTCCACTTTCAGAAAGATCACGGCACTAACCGGGACTTTCTCACTGCGATGCGCAACACCTTGGATTGGCGTGAGCGGCCCGTAAGTGAGAGGCCCAAAGTTGTCATGGGCTGGCACATGGATGGGTTAGTGCCGAAAGATGGGCGCGCTGTGTGGGTGGATGATGAGGTCAACGACTTCATCTACAACAACGGAGATAATCCGTTCTCCCAAGTGGCCCCGTTTCGCGTCTCTACAGGCTCAGGGACCAAGCGAGACTTCTTCGAGCCGGCCTACGAGCGGCCTAATGCACAAGTTATAGACTTGATGCGCATGGGGATAGTTCAGAAGAGTCGTTGGGTACTTCCCGCGGATGACCCTGCGTGGCTAATACCTTAGTAGCACCCTGCAACCGGCGAGAAAAGTTAATTGATGCTAAAAGGCATCGAGCTTTGCATTATTCTAAAATTATACAGCCGTGCATTCTACACCATCTAAAACTAAATTTGGAAATACATAATAATTACTTGACCCTAAGTCCCCGTTACTGATATCATCCTACACATCTTGCTCTCTGGAACCTATCGTAACACATTAAGACGACCCCTTGTTCGCTTTCCCCTGCTCTTGAATGTTGCGCTCCAGCACATCTAATCCCAGTTTGCTCTTCATAAAGCCATCCATCATTCCGATCGGCAGCAGGGAGCTAACTCGCACAAGCGACGCATATTGACCTTGCCATACCCAATGTGGGGGGTTACGCTTCTCGAGATCCTTGACAACTCCCTCCGCCCACTTGAAGGGGTCGGTGCCAAGGACGGCAGCCTCCTCGCCTGACATGGCCTTCTCGATGACTTCCTTCGCCACGTTATAGACCGAGTTGGGCGGTAATGTGACACTAGGCGCGTTGTCGAAGAAGTGCGACCGCACAATGCCAGTCATCATGTTGACCACCTTGATGCCAAATGGCGCAAGCTCGCCTCGGTAGGCCTCGGTGAGACCCGCTGCAGCCGCCTTGGACGCGTTGTACGCTCCTTGGAACGGGACAGCACCAGCGCTTATGGACACGACCGAGGTATTGTTGACCAGCATGGGTTTACGAGTCGACTTCCGCAGGAGAGGGAAGTAGGCGCGTGTCATGGTGATGAGTGAAAAGACGTTGAGGTCGAACAAATCGCGGGTTTTGTCCATGTCGAGGTCCAGAAGCGGCATCGAGTACCCTGCGCCGGCATTGTTCAGGAGAACATCGAGCGAGCCGCCCGTGAGCTCTTGGACTTTGAGAACACTGGCTGCAATGGACTCCTCCGAGTTGACGTCCAATTCTATAGTCTCGATGCCTGCGGCTGTGGCTTGTTTTAGCTTTGACAGGTTGCGGGCCGATGCAAAGACACGCCATCCGGACTTGTGGAAGGTGAGGGCGAGGGCTGAGCCCAGGCCGCCGTCTGAGCAGCCGGTAATGAGGATTGTTCGTTTGGAGGCCATGATGAATTGTTAATTGTTGATTGTGCTGTGGTTTACATTTCTACAAGAAGCAACGCCGCGATCTCAATCTTTTATGGCTTAGGATTATTAGAGTCTGAGTTAAAGTTTCTGCGGACTTTGACTCTGAATCCAACGGAGCGGAGATGATTAATGAATCTAACGGCGTGATTATAACCCAACGCAGCGGAGCGATTATAATCAAGTCCACCGGAGCGATTTAGAGCACACCCGACGGAGCGGTCTTGAATATTAGATTAGTCCCACCGGAGCATTTTCATCGGATGAATGCCCGTCCGAGTCCGTTCATTCCATAAAATTATTCAGTACTATTGTATTTTGTGTGATAAATAAAATGCCCCATGAATGCTGCATATTGAGTATGATGATATTATTACACGTTGGGATCACTGAGATGATGCTCAACGGCACACTCCGTTGGACTCGTCAGCCCAAACAGCAGAATGAACCAGGGAGCATTATTTTTCGTATTCTGGCGGGGATGAATCGGGCCAAAATTGCGCCGAGAAAATGGCGTTGACACGGCCTAATTGGCCCGACGGTGGAATATTCGGCCGCGAAGTCTATTCCAGGCCAATGATATCCTCTGCTTTCCTTGGCGAGGAGCTTTACTCAGTAGGGAGCTCTACTGAGGAGGGATCATGGCCACTAACTTGTTGCACTGACATTTAATGCAAAGGTTGCGGGGCCTGCGCGGAGGCCTGACTCTATCACAACGCATTTACCTATCTCTTATCGGAATTTACAGCATCCAGCTGAGATCAAGATGGGCTGACAGATAGGGATAAATATTGATTGATATTAACAATGCCTGTTAGATCTTGACTTTCCAATTTCAATCCATCAAATCCAGGCCAAGTCACAATTCCCGACCACTGCGGTTGACCAATTCAAAGCTTGCCAATTCTAAAACACTGGTCTGGGATCAATTATAAATCAACGCATAGTTTTGGCAAGTTAAAGGAATATCATGGCCTAAATTACTGTGCTGCTCTATTCTGTTCCCTCCATCGCCTTCTCAGAACCTGTGCTGCACTCTTCGGTCTTCGATCCCGCGTAAAGATGCCCTTTTTGTTTCCATCTACCCTAAACATGGTGGATGTGCAGTGAAAGTCGGCAAAAGTCCACACGTGCTCCCCTGTAACACAATCGACTCGGTCAAAGACGCGATGGAACATCTCCAGAAACCGGCTCTGATATTCCTCGCTCCATGGAACATCGCAAACAGCGTGCAGCCCTGATTGCGTGTCGGCGCCGTACTCTGTCATGATGATGGGTTTGCCGTATTTTTCTTGCCATCCTAGCAGATCTTTCTCTAATGCTTGTTCCGCAGCATCAAGGTCACCGCTCTGCGAGTACCACCCATAGTAACGGTTCAGACAAAGGACGTCGAAGAGATCTGAGATCAAATCCTTCTCGACCGTTGCGTGACCCATGTTCGTGAAACAGACCGGGCGAGTAGGATCAAGCTCGCGCGTTAGAGTCACCAAGGGCTCCATGTACTCTCTTGCTCCCTGCTCGCTTGACGCAGGCTCGTTTGCAATGGTCCATAAGACCACCGAAGCATGATTCTTATCTCGGGCAATGAGCTC
Organism: Cylindrodendrum hubeiense; assembly: GCA_014621425.1. NCBI lineage: Eukaryota > Fungi > Ascomycota > Sordariomycetes > Hypocreales > Nectriaceae > Cylindrodendrum > Cylindrodendrum hubeiense. The sequence continues at coordinate 127,965 of JAANBB010000046.1, read as the reverse complement.
TCGAATACCTTGTGCATGGGATGCCTGTGTTCGTTCGTTGATTGACTCAGGAGAAAAGGTTGGGGGCGCTTTGAAGCCGAAAACGCCCGCAACGATGCCCAGATTGAGACCCACAGCTGCAGTCTCATTGATCACGACAATGCCGTGACGGTCTGCATAGTCAAGGACCTCCTCCGCGTATGGATAGTGTGACGTTCGAAACGAATTGGCTCCCATCCAATCCATTAAGTGAAAGTCGTGGATCATGTAGGCAGGATCAAATCCCTTGCCTCGGATGGGTGTGTCCTCGTGTTTGCCGAATCCAGTAAAATAGAATGGCTTGTTGTTAATGAGGAACTGATTGCCCTGGACCTTCACCGAGCGGACACCGACGGAAAGCTCATAACTGTCGAGAATCTTGGCATCCCCATCTGATAGGATCTCTGCATTGAACTGGTAGAGATACGCTGCGCCGGGTTGCCAAAGGTGGGCCGAGTCTATCTCAATGCGGTTATTCTGCCCTGTCGATTTGGCGACGACATTCCCATCCTCATCTGTCAACGATATTTTGATTCTCTCATTTTCGACAGGTTGATTCGTGTCAATCTGGAAATCAACAACGCCGACACCACCAGCGAGAAGATCGGTAGAGATTGTGATGTCGTTGATAAAAACATTCGGCACACTGTAGAGATAAACTGAGCGTGCTAACCCAGAGTAGTTAAAGAAGTCATGCTGATAGTGTTGTTTCCTCTTGCCATTTGGCAGCTCCTCAATTCTTCCAGGGGGGATGGTGTCCCAGCTGAGTTCGTTGCTGACCGCGATAGTCAGGCGGAATTGCTCCCCCGGAGCAAGTAAATGGGTAATCTCGGCTTCGAATGGGGTATATCCGCCAATATGCTCAACAAGGAAGTGGTCATTGATGTAAACACGTCCATGATGGGTTGCCGCATCGAGGCGCAGAAAATATCGCTCTGAAGCAGACCACCCTCGCGGGATAGTCACTTTTCGCTGGTAGTAAACCCATCCGACATGGTCCCTGATGGCTTTGTCGACAAAAATGTCGTTGTAGCTCGCAGGCACCGGTACCTGCAATTTTGCAGAGATAGATTTAGTCCATGCCTGCTCGGTCTCGATGTTTGGCGAAGACGCGACCGCGAAATTCCAAATCCCATCCAAAGAGACGAGCTCTCGGGTTGGGTTGGCTTGTGGCTTGAGCATATTCGTGCTATGTGGAGATGTGACCAGTAAATAGGAATGACGAGTAAAAAGGACAATGCGAATTTAGGCCTATTTCTTTTACTATAACACGCCGTTCATAGCGAGGAGTAATTGAAGCTATGTATATTGCTTGGCGCTCCGCTTTCCGGCTTTGCCGCGTCCGCTTCCCGGCTTTGCCGCACCCGCTTTCCGGATTTGCCGCGATCTATTGCCACATTTCGCTGCCGGCGAGAAGTCCGAGTCCATATTCCGAGGCAACACAACCACTGCGGCCCCTCTTTTAGTGAGGAGTTAGCTGGAGGACCAGGTAATTAATGCAGGGGAGCCGGAGCAAGCTCTCAAGAAAAAATTCGTTCCCAAGATGGTCCCCACGACCGACTTGGATTGCTAAAATAAGCCAAGGCCATTGGTATGCGCGTATTGCTGCAGGTTCCAATAGGGCTGCCAAGGACCGTGCGATTTGACATGCCCACTTCGGCCCCACGCTTCGATACAGGGAATGTTGCTCAGAGTGCGGGGAACGGTAAGTCTTTACGGGATAAGGTGGGTCAATATTGAACATTCTGAGTATGAAGCCGTAAAGTCTGGACAGGATACAGGCATGCTCACCGGATAGTGGGGGTGGGGGAATTGGATGCCGTTCTGTACGAAAACTCCGGATGATGTGTAGGTGCTTGGTTTGCGTCTGGGGAAAATGCGGGGGATATCTACATGGCGGTGGAGTTTTAATACTTAAATCAACCTCAGGTGTAGATTGGTATGACTTTTCTTTACTTCGGGCCATCGCCATCCAATATTAAAAGCTAAAGATTGGACAATCGAGTAACATCTCGGCACAAGACGACAAATGGCACTAGACACTCGTGCGAAATCATCCGTCGAGATAGCAATGTCTCATCAAGAGCAACTCCCCCAGGAGATACACCCGGTTGAAAAACCGTGGCAGACCATTTTCTCCCATCCTAAACTGATTCTATACGCAACCATTGCAAACATAGGGCCGCTCATGTTTGGATATGATATGGTGATTGTTGGTGCAATTTCTGCCCTACTACGATTTCGGTAAGAGAATCCTGCGTCATCCGTTCTCGCACTGATCTGCTAGCCATGTGCTAACCATAATCGACAGGATGGATTTCGGGGACAACATCGCTGGGTCGTACGTCTTACCAGCTCTTTGGCTAGGTCTATGGAACGGCCTCGTGCAAGCAGGCGCTGCAGGCGGTTCAATATTCGCCGGCTGGTTCCAGGATCGGTTTGGTCGCCGAGCAAATTTCCTCCTCGGGGGGATTCTGGGCCTTATTGGAACCGCTGCGTCGTACACTTCCGGAATGCCGATCGATCAGGATCACCGACGGGGTTTGTTTTTGTTTGCCAAGATTGTTGTCGGCATGGGCTGTGGTGTCCTCATGTCCACCTGCCAGACATACATCTCTGAGATTGCGCCTAGAAATCTTCGAGGTGTTATTCTTGGCTTCTATGCCTTCAACGTTGTTAGTATCATGGGCTTTGTTCCTTTGAGGAGATACTAATCCTATCAACAGTCTCTGGGTCACCTGTTGGCGATGGCAGTTGTGTTCGGTCAAATCAGCAACATGAATACATCCGCATATCAAATACCTTTCGCCACACAGTGGGCGTTTGGCGGGGTCTCGATCCTTGCATTTATTTGCCTGCCGGAGAGCCCTGTTTGGCTAGTCTCCCAAGATCGATTCGAGGATGCCCAAAAGTCTTTGCAAAGACTCGGGACCAGTGGCGAAAATATGCTTCAGAAAATCCAGGCTACAGTGGCACACGAAGACGAAGGCTTATTGGAGACCCAAGGTCCCCCTACGTACTGGGAGTGCTTCCAAGGAGTTAATTTTCGCAGAACTTACATCATTGTCATCCTCAATATCCTTCAACAATTCGTCGGCATCGCTCTCGTCTCGAATGGTGCCTACTTTCTGCTCATGGCCGGCATGTCTGCTAAATACTCCCTCATGGTAAACCTAGTTGGTATTGCCTCCAACATGGTTGTTAACATGGCTTCATGGTATACCATTCCGAGATTTGGGCGCCGGACTATGATCCTGTTCAGTATTGCCCTGGATTGTTGCGCGTGGGTAGGAATGGGTGTTGCAGGCTGCTTTAAGACCTCGGCGGCTAACTGGTAAGTTTTCTGCTCGTGGCTAGTATCCACTTTTGCTAATGTTGGTTTTCAGGTTTGTGGGAGTTGCTCTTCTGCTCTTTGGATTCTTCAATAGCTTTGGTGTGGCAAGTGCTGTGCCAGTCATTAGCTCTGAAATTTCTTGCGTACGCCTTCGGTCAAAGTCTGCTGGAATTGGCCTCGCTGCCCAGTGTATTGCCTTCTGGGCCTTTGGATTCTTTACGCCTTACATGTACAATACCGATGAAGCGAATTGGGGTGGCAAGATTGGTTTCTTTTTTGCAGGCACAAGTGCTCTATCATACTTTGTCATCTGGCTGTTGGTCCCTGAGACTAAAGGAAGGACATATGCAGAGCTTGATTTGCTCTTTGAAGCAAAGACTAAGACTCGGAAGTTTAGCAAAGCGCCTGTCCCAGAGGTTGAGGATTTGGCTGGGACTCAGATGGAAGGGGGGATGGAGAAGTTCATGTGATTTTACTCTGTCAATTGGTTTATTCTAACCTTCAACATCTGGTAGTCTTTTTACAATCTAGTACGCTGGCGCACCTACTGAATGAAAATACTGCCATTTCCACATCTCAGTGTGGTGACTCTCTAATAGCCTTGGGATTTTGAAGTATCCGCTTTGTTGCCACGCTGATAACCTGCTTGTACATGGGTTAAATGTGACAGTGAGCAGAGTGAAGTAAGTGTCTGAATCATATCACCTGACATCGGATTGGATGCGTTGTGTCAACTCTACGTGTATTAAAGAGCCCTCAGCGAGTTCCATGTTGATTTTTAGGAGGTTTCGGAGTAGGGATGTTTGTTTCTTGGGTTCTACTTGGCCGGGTACCACCAATGAGCTAATCTCATTGCATCAGGCGAGTTGTTGGCATCCACGTATATACTCCTCGTCCCTCACTCCGAGAGACGGGCTGCCTCAACAGTGTATTGCAAAGAGAAGTGCAATCCTTTGGGCAAACATATTCCGGATGACCCTCGATATATTACAGGGCTGAGCCTACAACAAAACTGAAAGGCTAGTACGCCCCTTGTCTTTGGCGTTGTCCTCAACATCGTATAAGTGGATCACGTTCGTTTACCAACTCCAATTAATCTCATCCACGGTGATGTGACATTATCTTTGGCTTCTCAACGGCAGTTTCAGTGATCAAGAATACGGCGAAGGCTAGGGGAGTAGGTGCAGCATACGAGATAGCCTGGCGGTTTAGCTGTAGGGGTGGCGGGTTTACCGACTGCTAGTCTCACTGGGCTATGTCTTGTTCTCGTATTCCATCTTGTCTCATATTCTAGGGCTTAGAGGCTGGCGGGCCCTAAGTGACCCGAGACTTCCGTTGTAAATCATGTCTTCAGTGTGGGCTTATGCGAGTTGATTCCAAAAGACTCCAATCGGATTGACATCCGGCTTGTGAGACACGGCTCCCAGGCAGGGACAGGATGACTCTATTTGCACGATTTGGTTAATAAGTTCCGAGACTCGGTCTATGCTGACGCTAATGCACAGTGCACAGCGCCGCAATGCAGCCATTATTGTGTTTTATGATGAGTCTAGACGGAACTTGTCGCTACCTCTGCGCATCTCAGACATGGGGTGATGGCCCTACTCGCCCTCCACTCACTAAGTGCACTGAGCCCTGACCTTGAACCAAGCTTAGTGAACCTGAGTGATTAATGATATCTAATATCTTACATGTCTGCCTGTGGTGAAGGGGTGTTTTCTCAATGCAAGTGGTTTAAGATGGGTTGAACTATGTGAACAGTGCGCTCAAGCCACAGGAGAAAATTGACTTTGCCTTATTGAGTTTTAAGCTGACTGGATGAAATTAAGGCTTTACGAGATTCTCGTATAGAGAATTGGCAGTTGGGGTCAATGTGCCCGTACTGAGTAAGAGCCGGTGTCAGAGCTGTTTCACTTCGGCCGGATGGATATCGCTGGGATCAGCGATCCGGTCATGAAGCCTAAATCATTCTGTCATGGATTTGCTTATTCTTTACTGCTCATAACACGACCGCCATCTGCGGGGAATTTGGTGGTAGCCATTTGCGAAGTGTTAGCAAAGGGAGGGTGTCATGTTGGAAACAGTGGCCGCCAAGGCTGTCGCTGTCGCTGCTGTGATTGCAGCGGTTTAGCGTGTTGTGCGTCGATGACTCTCACGGGATATGAATGAACGAACGAACGAAATGCATCCGTTGCCAGGCTTGATTCTATTTTTGGTTGGTGGTTCTGCATTGGCTGTTACCAACAGCTTGTCTTCAACTTTGTCACCCTGCTGCCTATCACATCAGGCCCAACGCCGATGTCCGTCTCGCGCGTGGACGGATACCCTGTCCCGGACCGTCGCGAGCTGGAAGTAGGTCGTATTCATTTCGGCAAATGGCTCGACTGAGCTGAGCTGCCTGTCGGCCGGGGGCGTTTCTCGGCAGTACCAGGATTCCGGCTGCGTCATGGGTGTGTGGGCTGAGGGCCCTATCGAGGGGTAACAGTGGTCGGGGTTCTGGCCACGGGACCGGCAAGGTAATTAATACCTGGATGCGGCAGATTTGTGGTGAGATACTTGCCAGCCTTATCTGTGGTGCAACGCAGTGGTATGACTTGGACTCAGAGGGCTGCATCGGTGGCTGACCTGGAGCTGACGTGATCTTGCTCAGGCGGTGAAAAGACGGTTACGCAGTGCACTTTTGCCGCAGAATGCTTACGTGTCAGTCTCTTTGCCGGCCTTTTTGTTGGTTTATCGGCAACTATTGCACTTTGTGAGCCTTCAACTCTCCTGCGCCACAACGGGCCGCGTCTTGGCTGTGTTTGGTTGTCTTCCTCTGCGCCCTCGCCAACACTGCCGTCCAGGCTGAGCAGCATGGGGAGACACGGCCAGCCCAATCAGCTCCATCCCGCTCCCAGCCGGCATTCAGCTGTCGCTATTTGGGGGCCATCCTGCCATCCTCCCCGCATACTGCATTCCTATGTAACGTGACGCATCGTAGGCTGGCGAATAGAGGCACTGCGATCGCCCCCAGGGCTGTTGGTCACTGCTGGCCTGCTTGATATGGTGCCGCCATAGCCGCATTTTAAGGCCGTTGGGGTAGGCGGATCCTTACCCGTTTCGCAGGAACTTTCTAATTTTGAGCTGATCTGCATAATACGTTACAACTTTAGATGGATGGATTTTACTGTTACTGTAGCCGAGATGTCGATGAATTATTAAATAGACAAATATTCCCCTCCACCGTAAGCCACGGTCGCCCAGAGGTCCAGACGCTCCCTGATACCTAGAGAACGCCAGCCATGTCCTTCAACACGCCCGTCGCGGGCCAGTCCGTCCCGGTCGCCAACCCGGAAGCTGTCGCGTACGACAACGACAACGACGATCCATTATTCAACCATTCAACCGGTGTGGTAGACCTGCCTCCAGGATGGAAGTATCGACAGTACCGCATCTTCGGCCACACGCTTCCCTGGTATGCGTCGCCAAAGATCCAGCTGGGCATGGTGGCCTTTGTGTGCTTCATGTGCCCCGGCATGTTCAACGCGCTGGGCGGCATGGGAGGGGGTGGCAAAACGGACGCGACGTTGGCTGACAACATGGTGAGTGAGACTCTGACGACGCCGGCATGCTCCTGCTCACCGCTGCGTATCACAGAACACAGCCCTGTACAGCACATTTGCTGTCTTCGGCTTCTTTGGCGGAACCTTCGTGAATAGGCTCGGCGTGAAACTAACACTGGCCTTTGGAGGAGTCGGATACGGTCTTTACGCCATCAGCTTGTTAGTATCGGTGCACCATCATGTTCCGGGCTTCAACCTCTTCGCCGGTGCGTGGCTTGGTATCTGCGCAGCTATGCTGTGGACAGCCCAAGGCACCATCATGATTTCGTATCCAAACGAGGATCAGAAGGGCCACTACTTTGCCTGGTTCTGGGGAATCTTCAATATGGGAGCTGTTATTGGAAGCTTGGTAAGTCTTCCCTCGATCATACCCAACGCCAGCCTTTTCGAGTTACTTGTAGAGGCAACTTTGTAATGTGGACCAATTCCTAATATTCTATCTAGATTCCTCTTGGCGAAAACATCAATATCAAGGCGAACGTAACAGTCACCGACGGCACCTACATTGGCTTCATCGCACTCATGTTCTTCGGAGCTCTTCTTGCACTCACTCTTTGCAATGCGAATGACATTATCCGCAAAGACGGCACCCGGGTCATTTTGATGAAGAACCCTACCTGGCAGAGTGAACTATTGGGGCTTTACGAAACGCTCAAATTTGAGCCATTCGTGCTGTTCCTCTTTCCCATGTTCTTCTCGTCTAATTGGTTCTACGTCTACCAGCAGAATGCGGTAAATGGTGCCCACTTTGATACTCGAACCAAGGCCCTCAACAGTCTCCTGTACTGGCTTGCACAAATTTTTGCCGCCGGTATCTGGGGATATCTCCTTGATATAGAGCGTATTCCTCGTACGGTACGCGCCAAGGCAGCCCTTGGTGTTCTTTTTGTTCTTACATTTGCCATTTGGGGTGGTGGTTATGCCTATGAGAAGACATATACTCGCGCCACCGTTGCCGACCCGTCTTTTCAAGCAACTGACTGGACTGACTCCGGCTATGTTGGGCCCATGTTCCTCTACATCTTCTATGGGTTTTACGACGCTGCCTGGCAAGCCACAGTCTACTGGTATGTCCTTCAATCCCTGATATTCTGTCTACACAATACTCACAAACGAAGGTTCATGGGCGCTCTCTCCAACTCTGGCCGCCGCTCTGCAAACTTTGTCGGTTTCTACAAGGGTATTCAATCCGCTGGAGCCGCTGTTGTCAACAACCTCGATGCTCGCAAGCTCTCTTTCCGGGCGGAATTTATTAGCAACTGGGCCTTGCTCTCCGCATCGCTTATTTGTGCCGCTCCGGTTATTCTCCTCAAGATCCGCGACCATATTGCCACTGAGGATGATCTTAAGGGGACCGACAACTCCCTCGCAGACGTGCTCCCCCCCGGCCACCGAGAGAAGAATGTTACTGTTTGAGTCTTATGGCATATACATTTCCAAGTTCGTTATTTTTGAGCAGTGTTTTGCAATATACCTGAGCGAGACTATGTGTGTTTCTTGAGTTTTGTGTCTAATAACGTATCTGTTATTGTGTCTAGATCATTGGTGACCTAAGAGTGGGGAATTGGTCAAGCAAACAGCTATTTACAGGAACCAATATGCAACTACAATTATACATCGCCGTTGGCCAATACTGTTGAAGAGTTTGCAGGTTACATGGAAGTATTTCATCTGCCCATTTCTACGTCGGTGGAGGCAGTGGCGCACATCTAAATGTATTCACCAGGGACACTGTGCATGCTGGGTGGCTTAGCAAGAGAACTTTGGCTTGGTGGTAGAGTCGCGTAATCGGCTAAAAATAATACCAAGAGCTGCTGCGACCACTTGGTAGGGAAAATAAGGCAAGGCCAATGGTGTACTTGTATTGATTGAAGGAAAAAGATGTCCGCCCCCAAGACTGGGCAGAGCTACCACCTTGAGTGGAAACCCAGCTAGCGACTGCTCCCACTCGTGTTAAAGTCTCTAGTGTGCTAGCCAGTACCATCAAAATGGTTAGCTTCGAAGGGTCGGAAGTAGTTACCAAACGTGATCAAGAATTTTGATCGGCCTCAGTGGCCTTCCCCTCCTCAGCCTTGTCAGCATCACCACCAGGCTGCTTCTTCGCGCTGGCCTTCAGGCTGTGCCATTCCACGAATACGCTGCCAAGGATGGTGACGGCGCATGTGGCAATTGCCAGATATGACACATTCCTGATGGCGACGTTGTAATCAGCTAGCAACGTCTTGAGGTCGTCACCGGAGACTAGACGCCTTAGCTGAGTGGCACCACCGTTAGTAACGGCCTTTGGGTCGATTCCGGGTAAGTTGGTGAGCTTTTTGACGAGCGTGTTGAGGAAGATGTTCTCGGCGACAGGGAGGAAGATGGCTGAGGCAAGGAAGCGCACAAATGTGACCAGCGCGGAGCCAGTCGCAATGTCCGACTTGTCGAGGATGGTCTGAACAACGTTCAAGGGCTGTTGCACGCCGAAGCCGAAGCCGAGGCCCAGAATGACTTGGTAGCCAATCCACTTGCCGGCGCCAGTGGTGGGCGTAAAGGTCGAGATGAGGCCAGCACCAATGGGCATAATTACGGAGCTGAGGAGGAAGAAGGGAGTGTAGTAGCCCGTCTTGGAGATGATGATTCCAGAGGAGATGGTACCAATGATGGTTGCCAGGACCGTGGGCAGCAGCATGATACCAGACTTAATGGCGCTGACATTTTTGATGGCCTGGAACCAGATGGGAAGGTAGTACGACATGATCATCAGGCCGCCGCCATTAAAGAAGGAATACAACGTTGCCGCAGCAATACTGCGTTGTTTGACCAGGCGAGGGGGAAGGGTGCCATCCTCTTGCTTCCAGATCTGGATGCCGATAAATGCAAAAATCAAGACGATGCAGACAACGAGAAGGACGATAATGCGGGCATCGCCCCAGGGGTACTTGGTGCCTCCCCACTGTAGAGCCAGGATCAGGCACACAACGCCAGGGAAGAAGCAGAAGTTGCCGATAGGATCGAGCTGCTTGACCTTGCCAATCCAGCCGTCCGCGGGCTTGTCGAGTTTCTGGTTGGGGATCTTTAGGATGAAGAGTGCGACTAGGATGGAGACGGCACCGACGGGGAGGTTGATGTAGAAGCACCACCGCCAGGTAACCTTATCAGTAAATGTACCACCGACGAGGGGCCCAATAACAGAGCCAATAGTCAAGACACCGCCAATACCTCCCTGCCACATAGGACGCTCCTGCAATGGAATGGTATTGAACATGATGACCATGACTCCCGAAAACAACCCCGAGGCGCCCAACCCAGCAATGGCGCGACCGACGATAAAAGCCTTGGAGTTGGGTGCTGCGCCGCAGATGGCGGAACCGACTTCGAAGAGTATAATGCCAGCGAGAAAGACGGGCTTGGCCGGGTAGAACTTGTAGATTTTGCCCATGAGGAGTTGGAAAGTACAGGTGGTGAGGAGGTAAGCGGAGCCATACCAGCCAATGTCGCTAATTGAGTGGAATTCGTCTGTTATTCGGGGGATAGCTGTCGCGATGATATTCCCGTCCTGGACATGTAAGTGGCAGCTCTTGTTGTCATCATTTGCAGAAGGGTAAGGAAATTACAAGAATTATCAAGAACATGGCCAGATAGAGTGAAACCATGATAACAACTCGCTTATAGATGCCGGGATACTCAGTATCATCCTGCTTCACCCTTTTTTTCTCAGCGGTGTCCGTCTGGACAGGGCCAGTGGTGGCCTGGTCCTCAGTCGAGGCTCGTCTAGACATTTTGACCATGAAGGGGAGGATAGAACGAAAAGTATTAAAGAAATGACCTGCATTGTGGAATATTTCGAGTATACCCAGAGAGATCTATAGGGCCTTTAATGCTTCATCGTCTGTGGCTGAGTGTTGTCGTGCTGTGAGCTGGGATCAGGACGGTGATTGCCCGATTTGGCAACGATTGGCCGCCGCTCGGGCAATGACTCACCACCGAGATTGGACTTCTGGGAATCATTCTTTAATGATCCTTCGGACAGACACTTAATACAAAAACACGGAACACACGGCATCATTAAGTGATTAAATTCTCTGCTAAAATTAGTCAAGATTATTGGGGTACATTGTAGGGCCAAACAGAGGCAGGTTTCATGGGATTCGGGGTTCCAAATATTTTTCACGTTTGATGCGGTCCCTGGCACGGGTAAGCAATCTTCTTACAGTCCATGGGTTGTCGACAAAATCTTACGAGCACTTGATTCGTAAATGCTAGAATGGCATCCAAGACATCCAAATCATATTCAAGATCAAATTTGCCACTGGTTTCGCAACCAGATTTTATATCTGACCAAACACGTAAGTCTCCCCTATGCAAATTTTGGTCTAGAGAACAGGCTGGTTGACAAGCCGCAAGCTTGTGGCAAACAAACGCTCGTGAAATTAACATTATGGTATCTATGGTCACAGCTCACCAGTCACGTAGTCTAAAATATCGGTCTATTCTTTTAAAATGTCAGCCCTAATCCTCGTCCATTTCCTCACTCTTTTCAATTGCCTTTCTGATGGCAAAATTCCCCAGTCGCACTAATTCCGCCACAAAGCTATCCACCTGCTTGATGTGTAGAATATCCTGTGGTAGTTGCTGCACCCTCATGCGTCTGATCAATTCTGGCGCTGTTTTCAGCAGATCGAGATCGTTGTTGGCCGCCGGGTCAAGCGGGTTTTGTAGGAGATTGCAGAAAATGGTCATGACGGCAGCAATAGGATGGAACAAGATGATCCTAAAGAAAGTTCGTTAATGGAGATGGCTAATTTGAGTATCGCAAATGACTTACCAGAAGGCACCGCCGAAAAGTGCGTGGTTCGCGGCTCGTAAATAGGAAAGCGTCGACCGACTCGCCTCGACAGACAGAGCCAGGCTGGAACTGACGCCCTCGAGCTCCCCTCCGTTACTATTTGGCATGGCTCTACACCTGCCGCTTGCTAGATGGATGGTAACCATGAGATAATGGTAGTCGACATGCCTCGTGATGATGCGTGTACTCATGAGCTGTTTGGCATCAAGTTCCAGCCGGGATTCTCTGCAAATGGATAAGGAGGGACGGAACTTGGCAGGCAAAGAGAGGCGCCATTGCTCCAGTTCATCGTCGAGTTCGCGGATATCGCTGAGAAGCTGCGCATCTGACTTGCGACGGGCCTCGGCTGAGTATAAGAGTCGACTTGTTTTAGATTTAAGTAGACACAACCTCAGATCACCGGGGAATGAGGGTGCTGTGGCTAAGCGGTCATTCAACCCAAGGGATTCACCTTCAATCTCTAAATATTGGGCTTCAAGATATCCGTCAGGGAGAGTGAGGTCGCAATATTCATCGACGATGGAAGGTGGGTGACCGGTGCGGAGTGCGAGCTCCTTGTCAAAGATAAAGCAGATCCAGAACAAGTCGCGTAGATGACATTTAGTCCGCGCGGGATGGTCTGTACCATCGGTAGATACGGCCCTTGCAGCGGGTTCTGAGTGGGCACCAAGCATAATAACTATTCGACAAGCCAAGGAGTGGGAAACCACAGCGGCAGGAAGTTGTCCACAGAAGGCCTGATACATGGCCTAGAGCAAATGGCAAGTTAATTATTTATCGACTGAATTTCCGGGAACAGTGTGGTAAGGGGTATTATTAATTCTTACAAGCATGAATGTTGTTTGCAGAGTGACAGTGTTGACTGCCAACAGGGTCTGTGGTAATAGGTACTGCGCCTTTGCGGCGCAGGCATCTGCATCAATTTGGGGGATCAACTCGTTAGGTTCCTCCTGCATGGAGGACATGACGGTTAGAAATATGAATATGCATGCTTTGGCTCCTATGTGCTCGATGGATGGAGATGATGACTGCGGCTCATAGGCGAGATCAATTGTTTGCTGGAACAGGACGGGGTCCACGAGTGGAAACTGCGCCCACATGGAGGCCGAGAAGACGCGCAGATACTCCAATACAACCTTTCGATCGGGGAGCTCGAGCCATGATGATAGTTGCTGGGGGCCTGCTGAAAGCGGAGGCATGCCTGGCAGATGCGAGAGTTGGAGACCCCCAGATAGGCTATCGGATCCCAGGAAAGCAGGGGTCTCGCCGGTGCGGGACTGGATCCACCTCAGGCCGTCGGGGGAGAAAGAGGGGATGCCGCTGCCGGAGTTGACCTGGCCGAGGAGAAAGCCGGCAAAGTGGATTTTGGCGAATATGAACGGCGGAGAGTAGCTGGCAGCGGCAGGGGCGTGTGAGAGTGGCGGGGCATGCGAGTTGTGTGATGGCGCGGCTACGGCTACATTGGAGATATGTTAGGGTCTGAGACGGTAAAGTCGGTGGGGGTCGCGCTTGCTCTGTGTCTCGGCCGCCTTTAACTTTGTGAGGGCGTTTGCAAGGGCATCTTCCAGCCTCCCAATGCGGTCTGACAAGGCGATGTCCTGCCTGCAGGGGCGATCAGCGGTTAGCATCTGTCGGGAGCATGTGGAGCCCAGAAGCACAGGTGACACGACATGCGGCTGGGAACCGGGGACCGGGGGCATGGTACTGACTTGGGATTCGCCGGCCTCTTGGTGTTGTTGATGCGGTCGTAGGAGCAGCGCAGATGGTGATGCTTGCACCAGTCACACTGCGGCACGGCAGAATCGCATCGGATCTGGAGAGCGGCATCAGCCCTAGCGCGGGACGGGGGATGGAAGAAGGAAGCGGCCCGAAGGAGGTAAGACATGATGACGGTAACACACCTTTCTGCGGTGGCAGGAATCACAGGCTATCTTGGCCATCTTGGCCATGGTTGCATAAGAGGCGTGGAGCGACGCCACAGGGAACGAAGCAACGTGAGGGTCGGCAGTTGGGTCTTGGGCGGGCCGCGATGGGGTTGCGGGCCGAGGGATGTTAGCGAGGAGAGGGTGTTAATACGAAATTGGAGAAGAGAGAAACAATAGAGAAGGATATTCTCGACGCCCCGACGGCCAGATCATGGCCATCCATCTGCCATCCGACGAGACCGAGCGCGGCCCCGGTCATTCATTGGACGCTCGGCGCTCGGCCACGGTGCCCGCTGAGTCAGCGGGCCGTCCGCCGAAATCCTAAACCGGAATAGATAAGATCCACGTTTGAGTCTCCAAGCCAGAATTGCAGCGAAACGAACAGGTTGGCCGGCTCTCCGACAGATGAGTCAGCGGGCCACCCGCCGAGATACCAATCACCTGTAACAGAGTTGAGTGGAGCAACCCAACTCCCTCCAAGCGCTAAAATTGCAGTGAAGAGACATTCGAGACAATTTCATGTCGGTGCTCCGGGCCTCTGCAGGTTTGAGTAGCACAGTCCAACTCTCCTCCAAGTGCTAAAATTGCAGTGAAATACTTATTTACCGTGGGGCAACCCCCAACTCTCCTCCAATCGCTAAAATTGCAGTAAAAAAAAGATAAACCATCAGGCAACCTTCATCTTCCACATCTGCTCTAGTCTGCTGCAACTCGTGGGGAATACGATACGATGCTAATGACCGCGACCGGTTTGACACAGTCGCACGTACCTTGCATTGGGAACTCCTTGACACAAATATTACACCTATTCTTCACTGTCTCGCCAGTACATGAGCCAGCGGGCCGTCCGCCGAGATGCTAACTTGACAGAAATGGTGTTCAGGTTTGAGTAGGGTAATCCAACTTCCCTTCAAATGCTAGAATTGCAGTGAAAAGCGTGTGGGCGCTCCACGCAAAAGGCTGAACCCCCAATAAAATGCTCTGAAGGCTTCAGTGAGCCAGCCCGAATCCCTTTCAAGTGCTAAAGTTGCAGAGTCGCTCTCGGTCTCGATCAGCCACGGGACAACGATGCGAACGATAGCGACTTACTTGACAGAGTCGCACGCCCTTTACATTGCCTTTGCATTGAACTTGGTCCGGTCTACGGAGTAAATATTTCCTGACATAAATATTGCGACTCCTCTGTACTGTTAATTTTGATTTTGTAAGTAGACGAGTCAGTGGGCCGTCCGCCGAGATGTTAACTTGACAGAAATGCTCTGTAGGTTTGAATGGGGCAACCCAACTCTCCTCCAAGCGCTAGAATTGCAGTGAAAGCGTGCTCGTATGCGGGACGTGAGGGACCTTCAGTGCAAAACACACTCACCCAGCTCTCCTGCAAGCGCTAAAATTGCAGTGAAACCGCACTCGTATGCCGGACGTGGGGGAACCTTTGCAGTGAAAATTACTGTCGCCATTCCGTGACTCGCGCTAGATTTGAGCCTTTGCAATGTAACTCCGTCCAGCCTAGTTATTCCTTGACACAAACATTACAATGATTTTTCACTTTCTTTCCAGTAGATGGGTCAGCGGGCCGTCCGCTGAGATGCTAACTTGACAGAAATGCTCTGCAGGTGGTTTCAGTGGGGCAACCTAACTCTCCTTCAAGTGCTAAAATTGCAGTGAAAAATCGGGGGTCGGTCGACTCGCTCTCGATCTGGACTAGCTGCGGGATTACGACACGAACGATGGCAACTGACTTGACAGTCGCACGTACCTTGCATTAGAACTCCGTCTGGTCTAGCTATTCCCTGGCACAAACATTACAACTATTATTCACTGTCCCTCCAGCAGATGAGTCAGCGGGCCGTCCCCCGAGAAGCCAACACGCTGCGATGCCCACCCAGCTCCCCTCCAAGCACTAGAGTTACAGTGAAATGCTTGGTACTTGCGGAGCAGGTGGAGATACGACGCTGACGGCCGCAACTGACTTGGCAGAGTCCCGGCGAGTAGCCTTCCTCACAGTGGACCTTCATCCCATCTAGGTAATTCATTCGTATAAAATGCTCCTATCCTTATTCTCCAATTCTTCACACGTCGATGAGTCAGCGGGCCGTCCGCCGTCTCTGCCCTGGCCGCGCCTGTGCCTCGCGTGTAAGCCGTCTAAATACCGCCAGCAACGAAACCCTGCCATGATGACGCTCTCATAAAAGCAGAGCACTCCCATTTCGTTCCATGATGATGTGAGAAACCAGGTCCTCATCTGCAGCTTCTTCTTCTTCTTCTTCCCTTCCTTTTCCCTGATTGTCGAGGCAGTCGTCCAGCCCGTGATAGATCCTTCATGGCTCTAGCAATGGACGCCAACGAGCCTGACTACGAGAAAAGTTCCTCAGCCCCCGACGCCAAAGATGCATCTGCATGGTCTCTCAAGCCACGTGTCGAGCAGTTCCGACAACGCGACGCCCAATCGGGGTTTCCTCTCAAAGAGCTAGGCATCACCTGGCAGAACCTAACAGTGCAGGCTGTCAGCGCCGAAGCCGCCATCCACGACAACATCATCACCCAGTTCAATGCCTTCCAGAAAATCCAGGAACTGCGCCACAAGCAAACGCTAAAGACAATTCTCGACAACAGCCATGGCTGCGTTAAGCCAGGCGAGATGCTGCTCGTGCTGGGTCGCCCTGGGTCTGGATGCACCACGCTGCTCAACATCTTGGCCAATCAGCGTCGCGGCTACGCCTCCGTCAGCGGCGATGTGCACTACGGCTCCATGGATGCAACCGAAGCAGAGCACTATCGCGGCCAGATAATTTTGAATACCGAGGACGAACTCTTCTTTCCCTCTTTGACGGTAAGCCAGACCATGGACTTTGCAACACGACTGAAGACGCCGTTTAAGCTCCCTGAATCGGTTGCGTCAAGGGAAGAATTGCGAACAGAAACTCGGGACTTCTTGCTTCAGTCGATGGGAATTGAGCACACTGTCGGCACCAAGGTTGGCAACGAGTTTTTCCGTGGCGTCTCCGGTGGCGAGAGGAAAAGAGTGTCGATTATCGAGTGTCTCGCGACGCGAGGCTCAGTCTACTGTTGGGATAACAGCACCAGAGGTTTGGACGCCAGCACGTAAGTTGAACTTGTATTTGCGAAGTACCATTTTCGAAGAACTTCAACGCATCTCGTCATTGAGATAAAAATTTCCGGGCTAATTGAAACCAGCGCACTCGAGTACACCAAAGCCATCCGCGCCTTCACTGACGTGCTCGGCCTCTCCACCATCGTCACTCTCTACCAGGCCGGCAACGGCATTTACAACCTCTTCGACAAGGTGCTCGTGCTTGACGGCGGAAAGCAGGTCTTCTATGGCCCACGGGACGAGGCACGTCCTTTCGCCGAAGAACTCGGCTTCGTCTGTCAGGACGGCGCAAACGTCGCCGACTTCCTCACGGGCATCACCGTTCCGACCGAACGCAAGATTCGCGACGGTCATGAGAATACGTTTCCGCGCACTGCTGAAGCTCTCCAGAGCGCATATGAAAAGTCGCCCATCTATACCAAGATGATCTCTGAGTATGATTACCCCTCGACGGCAGCCGCAAAAGACAGCACCAAGCTTTTCCAGGAGGGCATCTCCATTGAGAAGGATCATCAGCTGTCTGCCAGCAGCCCTCTGACTGTCGGCTTCATTTCTCAGATCAAAACGTGCGTCATCAGACAATATCAGATTATCTGGGGCGACAAAGTGACCTTCTTCGCTAAGCAGCTAAGCGTCCTGCTCCAGGCAGTCGTTGCAGGCTCCCTCTTCTACGACGCCCCGAATACCTCGGCTGGACTTTTTGTCAAGTCGGGTGCGCTGTTCTTTGCCATCATGTTCAACTCGCTGCTGGCCATGTCTGAAGTCACGGATTCCTTCACTGGTCGCCCGGTCCTTGCTAAACACAGGTCATTTGCTCTCATTCACCCCGCGACCTACTGCCTCGCCCAGATTACGGCCGACATCCCAATTGTGATATTCCAGATCTCCGTATTTTCAGGCATCCTATACTTCATGGTTGGCCTAACAATGGCTGCTAAATCTTTCTTCACATTCTGGATTATCCTTACCACTACAACAATGGTTAGTCATTCGTCCTCTCCGCTACGTGGATAGGAACGCTATGCTAACCTCCACCGCTACAGGTCATGACGGCTCTTTTCCGATCCGTCGGCGCCACATTTTCAACTTTTGACAAGGCAACGAAGGTATCTGGGCTGGTCATTATTGCAACTGTCCTATACAACGGGTACATGATTCCCAAGCCGAAAATGCACCCGTGGTTCGTGTGGATCTTTTGGATCAACCCTCTCTCTTATGCCTTCGAAGGGCTCATGTCGAATGAGTTTCACGACAAGGTTATTCCTTGCGTTGGAGGCAACTTGGCCCCCGTAGGCCCTGGATATAACGATACGGATCATCAGTCCTGCGCTGGTGTTAGCGGTGCCATCCCCGGGCAGACATTTGTATTGGGCGACAATTACCTCAAGGCCATGTCGTATGACCATTCGCACCTCTGGAGAAACTTGGGCATTCTATGGGCCTGGTGGGCGCTGTTTGTCTTCATTACCATCGCCGCAACCTCGAATTGGCGCTTCTCTGCGCCTGGTAATTCGCCTCAGCGCATCCCTAGAGAAAAGACCAAGGCTGCTGGAGCTCCCCGCGCCGACGAGGAGTCACAGGGCACAGAGAAGGTCCATGGGGCCACCGAGAGCAGCACACTGAACGAACAGTCCGACAACACCGAGGTAGCAGACAGCGCCCTTGTCCGAAATACATCCGTCTTCACCTGGAAGAACCTTTACTACACTATCGGAACGCCGGCTGGGGAGAGGATTCTGCTGGATAACGTGCAGGGTTGGGTAAAGCCAGGCATGCTCGGCGCGCTGATGGGTGCTTCTGGCGCTGGAAAAACAACGCTGCTCGATGTCCTCGCACAGCGGAAAACCGACGGTACGATCAAGGGCTCGATCATGGTTGACGGACGTCCCCTTCCGGTTTCCTTCCAACGATCAGCTGGATATTGCGAACAGCTCGATGTTCATGAACCATTCGCAACAGTTCGCGAGGCATTGGAATTCTCCGCGTTACTGAGGCAGCCTCGGCATGTCCCCCGAGCGGAGAAGCTTGAATATGTTGAAACCATCATCGACCTGCTTGAGCTTGGCGATCTCTCTGATACACTGATTGGCACTGTCGGCGACGGACTCTCGGTCGAGCAGAGGAAGCGCGTCACTATCGCCGTTGAGCTGGTATCCAAGCCCAGCATTCTCATCTTCCTCGACGAACCGACGTCGGGTCTTGACGGACAGTCAGCCTTCAACACGGTGCGGTTCCTCCGAAAGCTAGCCGATGTCGGCCAGGCTGTGCTCGTCACGATCCACCAGCCGTCAGCTCAGCTCTTCGCCCAGTTCGACAGCCTCCTGCTGCTAGCGAAGGGCGGAAAGACGGTCTACTTTGGCGATATTGGCGACAACGCAGAAACAGTCAAGGGCTACTTCGATCAACGCGGCGCTGCCTGTCCCCCGGAGTCTAACCCAGCCGAGTTTATCATCGATGTCGTCTCCGGCCACCTGTCGCAAGGCAGGGACTGGGCCGACGTGTGGTTAACTTCCCCAGAACACCAGGCTGTGGAAGCCGAGCTCGATCGCATTATTTCCGACGCAGCGGCAAAGCCACCTGCGACGGTGGACGACGGCCACGAATTCGCGACGCCCATGTGGGAGCAAATCAAGATCGTTACGCACCGGATGAACGTGTCGATGCTGCGCAATACTGACTACATTAACAACAAGTTCATTCTACACATATTCTGCGCACTGTACAACGGATTCTCGTTCTGGAAGATCGGCGACTCGCCTAGTGACCTGCAACTGCGACTTTTTACCGTCTTCAACTTCATATTCGTCGCACCCGGCGTCATCAACCAGCTGCAACCGCTCTTCATTGAACGTCGCGATATTTTCGAGGCGCGCGAGAAGAAATCCAAAATGTACTCGTGGGTTGCCTTCGTTACCGGACTGATAGTGTCCGAGATCCCCTACCTCGTCATCTGCGCCGTACTTTACTACGTGTGTTGGTACTACACCGTTGGCTTTCCCACGGACTCCTCTCAAGCCGGCTCGACCTTCTTTGTCATGCTGATGTACGAGTTCATATATACGGGCATCGGACAGTTCATCGCAGCTTACGCACCAAATGCCGTATTTGCCTCTCTGGTCAATCCCTTTGTCCTCGGCACGCTGATTATGTTTTGCGGCGTGCTCGTGTCATACGAACAGATGACAGCATTCTGGCGCTACTGGATTTACTGGATGAACCCATTCAATTACTTGATGGGCAGTCTGCTTGTCTTTGATGTCTGGGACCAGCCAGTTAACTGCGACGACATTGAATTCGCCGTCATCAACCCGCCGAATGGTTCCACTTGCGGCGAATACTTGTCGTCGTACCTATCCGCGGAGGGCATGGGCGCCGTTAGCAACCTCATCAACCCAGAAGCCATGGCTGAATGTCGCATTTGTCCATATCGTGACGGCAGCGACTATCTTGAGACGCTTAACCTGAAGGAATACTACTACGGATGGCGAGATGCGGGTATCGTCGTCATCTTCGTATTGAGCTCCTACTCTCTTGTGTACATGTTGATGAAGCTGCGAACTAAGACTTCCAAGAAGGCTCAATGAAGTGAGGACGACAACACATGCTCGGATTTTTCATTCATTCGCGCTTATCGTTTGTTACATTCAGTCTCTGCCATGCTATTTATTTTCGTGCGGCTTACATAGAATTCATTCATACATTTTTTAATTTTCATAATAGAGATCCAAGGATATTAGATCCTGAGCTAGATAAATGAGAAAAACGAGACGCAACAGTCAATTGGTGCTCTTCTATCCTACACTGAACACGAGGCAGAATAGCTCTGCACTCTACACGCCCGCCACGTAATTCCTCGCACTTCTGACATGACTGTAGTACGGAAAGTGGGCAAAAAGCAAGGCGTGACCATTCTAGCCTTCGCATCATTTTCTTCACTTACCTTGACATGAACTTAACATGAGGGGAATATGTTTACATGCATTTAAAGATTGATATCTTTACCGTCTTTACCTCGAATTGTAGGAAATACAAGAAATGAAGCTGCTTAATGAACCCTTTTTCGACCGAAGCTACCTAATTGAGATATTATAGTCTACGCAGCGGTCCGGGCGGAGACGTAACCCCATGACCTCAGTGGCGAGTCCATTTTTCGACGCATTATGCGTGGAATCTAGCACTATGATGAATTTGCTGTGGAGCTACAAGGCGCCCCAGAATATCCTTGTATCGCATGGGCCACGACACCCCGAACTATAATCAGTAACCGCGTCCCTGTCATGGGCGACCAGAATAGTGTTGCATACTGCTTCTGGCAGCAAGCTGGTCGGTTTATACCCGAATCCGCGCCGTCCTCGGCACGGTTATCGGAGACGTGGACATGGGGGTACTAAGGGCGATAAAAGTCGTAAATATTGGTGTTTGTGACATCATTGAATGGGTTTATATGCGTAATAATCAGATAGAACATGGCGGGTAATATGGACGATTTTGGGGCGGAGTTCATGAACTACTAGATGCAATGATGAAGTGTAGTTTTCATTTTATCTCCAAGCTGAATAGTGCCACGATACATACCCTGGTGAATCAAGGCGGAGAAAACAAAATTCCGGCCGTGGCCAACCTGTCGTAGAGGTGTACAGAGCCAAATTACAAACATATCCAATCATCGATAGTTAGGCACAAAGTACCGCCAGCCACATGCTACCCAATGTGCATGAAGCGGGGAATGCGAATTCTGGAACTGGCCAATAAACAAACTTCATGGTATCTGAGTGAAACGGCTTGCCCTCTTATGAGGCGTTGTGGCCTGGCTTGCATGGGTTAAACAAGCCGTAAAGCCCATTGATGCGCCCGGCCAAGTGGCTTGTCTGTGCCAAGACCACTCGCAATGCGAATTCTGGCATACACAGAAACTCACTCTCGATTACCTTGGGTGGGGCTGACGCAGGCTCAAATCCCATATAATTGTGACCTCCCTCCACTCTGATCACTCTCTATCCATCGTCATTTTCACACACTGTCCCCGACAGGCTTCTTCTCGGTTTCACTCACCGTTGTTCATTTGCTCTCCCAAGTAGCAGCGCTTTTTGTCATTTCGACTCGCACAATGTCGTACGCACCAAGGATTCCCACCGCCCAATGGGAATTGCACAAGAAGCAAATCCGCACATTATATTTAGTCGAAGACAACACTCTGGACCAGACGATCAAAATCATGACAAATCGCTACGGATTTTCTGCAACGTTCGTGACCGCTTCCATGTCTTCCACTCGCTTTACTTGAGACACTGACGAGGTGACTAGGGATAAGCAATACGTGCGTAAACTCAAAAACTGGGGCATGAAGAAGAACGTCAGAAGCCACCAATGGAAGAAGAGTGTCAGCTTGGTTCAGGGACGGAAGGCTTTAGGAAAAGAAACGAAACTTATTATCGATGGCATGAACATCTCCGCCAAGAGAATGAAGAAGGAAATGAGCAGATACTCCTACCTCAGTCATGGACTCGGGGGTCTATCAGGTAACATTCCTCAACAGAATTTTGGCACCGTAGATTACATACTCACCAAATCGCCCCTAGTTGTTTCGGCCGACACCTCCCTCGGAGTCATTGCTCACACTCCACCTTCGGACAATCCGCTACTCATATTCCTCAACACGCCTTGGATCAAATTTCAAAGCTCCATGGAATCTTTTCGTAAGACAAACAACTGTAAACAGCCTTTTCCATTTTCTAATTCTTTTCAGTTTTGTCTCCTGAAGCCGAGATGCTGCCGTTTCGACTTCAACCGACTCATACATTCAGAAGTGACAATCACATCGCGTTTCAGATGAAAGATGTATTGCCTGAGTTCGAATCTAACAATGGGTCGTTGATGATGTCATTTCGCCTCGAGGAAATGATCAAAATGCAATGCAACAGCAATCAAGCCCAACAAATCGTCCGGTCCAAACCCCTGCTCCAGATATTGCATAATGCTATATACATTTCGACAAATTCACTTGTTTCCCAGGACACAATAACCAATCTTGTTCGGTGGATTGATGAAAATGAACACACATGGGCCATCAAAAGTTTAATAAAACTAAATGGACCGACAGTGGCAGTGTTCGCTTCAAAATTGCTAGTCGGCGCTACCAGACTGAACAACGTCAATTTTGTGCGCATGCTGCTCATTGGTGGAGCCAACCCTAGTAGCGCAGACATCGACGGACGGAATCCAAGCACAGTACTAAACATTGCAGCACAGGAGCACAATCTGCGCATTGTTGATCTCCTTTTAAGTTGCGGGGCTGATCCAAATGACTCGGGCCACTCAGAATACACAATTCTCGACTCGTTTTGGAATTGCAATGGAATTGAAGACAACGATAGCATTATCCCGATCATGGAGATCTTAATCAAGGCAGGCGGAAGAATAACCCCCAACATCGACCGAATCTTGGAAGCCTCGTTGAAAATCGAAAACTTTAAGCTCATCGAATTGCTGTTGGAGTCTGCGTCAGAGCTTAAGGAGTCTCCGGCGTCGACCAAAATTAAATTGCAATGGGCAATAGAGAGAAACGAATTGGAGATGGTTCAAGTTTTGAATAACCATGGAGTCGATGTCAATTGTTTGAGTCTTCGCTTCGAATGCAGCCCCAAGATAATGAACAAGTTCAGTTGTTGGACTACGCCCATAGCAATCGCAGCCAAGAAAGACTACGTCGACATGACTCAACTCCTTCTTAACCTCGGTGCTGATGCAAACGTCATGGTGCCTTGGGATCACTTAGCTACTCGCACGGCCACTCAATACCGCCAGCACATTCGTCCATGGTTTGTCGAACATGGGCCCAAACCAGCGCTCCATCAGGCAGCGTGGAATGGCAACAAGTTCATGGTTGAAATGCTATTGAATCATGGGGCGAATATCCATCTGACAGACTATTTCGGCTATACCCCTTTACAGAGAGCGTGCGAATCCAATCATTTGGACGTGGTTAGAGTGCTGCTAAGCTACGGGGCCAACGCCGACAAAACGGTGCTCCGGGGAGCCACTGAACACGGAATTGGCGAGGTGGCCGGGATCCTGCTATTTCACATCCTCAACACCAACTCTAGCCGGGCAGCCTTGGAAGCCGCGGTTGAAGTCGGAAGCATAGAGCTGGTCACCACACTACTCAAAGCTGGACCGCATCCACACCCCATGAGCATTCATGACGCTGTTTCCACTCCACGCAAATCAGTTGAAATTGTGAAACTCCTTCTGGATGCTGGCGCAAGCGTCGATGAAGTGTCTTGCTGCGGTATGGATTGCTTTGACGAAGATTGTCATGGCGTGGCTTGCTGCGGTGGTGATTGCTGCTGTGACCCAGATTCTACCCGCACACCCCTTCAAATGGCAGTGAGGCAGAACGACCTCAAACTAGTCAACCTGCTCCTTCAGTACGGAGCGGACATCAGATATGTCAAAGGCACAAAACCTCGGTCGTCGCGTGACAATAGTACCACGCAGCAAGAGTCTGATCGGATCGAGATTGTCCTAGCTCTTCTTCAGCAAGGGGTAGATATCAATAGTTACAGTCTCCATGCGGATTCATGCACATTTCTTGAAGCCGCGATTGAATTTCACAACTTCTCTGTTGTCGAACTTCTCTTAGATCAAGGAGCGAATCCTACCCAGTGCCGAAATTCCTCTGACAAGTCGCTCCTGCATTCAGCACTTGAGCATGCCTACTTCGCAGAGATAGGGATATATGAACCTTTTCCTTTTGAGATATTTAACGCACTTATTTCACATGGTGCGGACGTCAATATCGATTCTTTCGTTGCGGTGGAAATGTTTGTTGAAGACATTATGGAGATGACAAACTTTTACTCTCAGTATCCCTTTCGGGATATGGAGACAACACCTCTTCAATCGGCCGTCATGTTTGCCTTAGACGATGCAGTAAGATTATTGCTTCAGAATGGTGCAGATATAAATAACCTTCCGGAAGAAGGCTTAGAGTTCACCCCACTCCAAATGGCCATCGTTCTAGGCCATGGCGAGTTGATAGAAGCTTTGTTAGAGTCAGGCGCCCATATCAACACGCCTGCGAGGGCAGAGATTGGATTTACGGCTCTCCAAGCGGCCATTCTCACCAACAATAATGACTTAACTCAAAGATTGCTGGATGCTGGGGCCGAAATTGACGCCCCTGCATCTTCTGAAAGGGGAATTACAGCGCTACAAGCAGCCGCTTTTAAAGACAATGATGAAATTACTCAAGCTCTTCTGAGCCGCAACCCCAACGTTAACGCTCCGCCCTGCAGAGTGGGAGGCGCTACAGCATTGCAATATGCAGCAATCAATGGTAATCTCGATCTCGTTGTTCAACTTCTGGAAAAGGGAGCAGATATAAACGCGGCACCATCAGATAAGGAAGGCCGAACCGCATTACAGGGCGCGGCAGAGCATGGCCGACTTGATATAGTTCATCTTTTATTAGAGAATGATGGCGAAGTGGATTTTCTGGAAGAGCGATGTAAGGAGGCGGCAGAGTTCGCCGACGTGGCGGGCCACAGGACTATAGCGAACATTCTTCGAAACTGGGAGCGACCTTTGTACTAGATTTGAGATTTGATGGTCGACTGGTTCACTTTAAACTTTAACACACTTGAGATGGCCCTCTGCACTCAGGAAAATCCACACATACATCATCACGCTCTGATCAACGAGAAAATGAACCAGATTTACCACACATTGGGAACGCTCGGTGACTTGCCCCTTAACCTTGTTTCTTCAATGTGGTTTTCAGTCCTACCATCTGATATGAACCCCGCAGGGTGAATTAGGCAGAGCAGGGCATTCAAAAGGTGGACTCTGTGGGAGCAGATTGAGGATAAAAGCTACCCTAGAGTGAGAGCGCGGAGGAACTCGTCAATCGCTATAATTACTAAAACAGTATCCATAGTTTCAAGTTTGACGTCAAATAGACCTGCAAAGAATACCCCATGGAAATTGAGATTACAGAGCCAAACTCTCGCTCTCTAGGTGTTATCACAGTGGATGCCTGTATCAGGAACACTTCAGCGCCCACGCTTCAATGTATTATTTCCATACATTTGACAACTCAACTCAGTATCGAACTAACCAGTCTCCCAATACTGCATTGAGCTACAGTCAGAGTACATTCATTCTCCGTGGTGTGAGATTGTATGGGCTACTTGGGATGCAGAAGCCGTAACTCCCGCTGCAGCTCCGTCAACAGCAAGCGAGGGCGATCTGTCCCGAATGGTCGGGAACGCGTCACCTCTCGACCACAGAATTGTCGCCGATGCTAAGAGGTGGGGAATAGTTAGTTCATGGGCTATCTGGCGCTATCGTTTCTGACTGTTGTTTTTGGCCGCTAGAGATAGCTTGGTGGACAAATCGCAATTGGCCTTTCGCATACTTTGGAAATGTGGGTTTAGGTCATTTTACATCTGCGGGTCGAAATTTTGAACATGCGGGATCCATGGGAACTGACATACTGGCGTCGTAATCGCTAAACAAGGACTTTTCCTTCGTGCTCAGGGTCAAGGAGCGGTCGAGGGGCTTGACTAATTGAATACAATCGCCCACTCCTGTCCTGGAGTCTCTCTCACAGGAGGGTAGTTTCTCAACTGCAAATTGCGGTACACACAACCAAGCGGCCGCTAGATTCAATTCCCGCGACACCACACCCGTCTAGTCCCGATACTTCCGTCGCCGACTCCAACGGCGCT
Source organism: Cylindrodendrum hubeiense (assembly GCA_014621425.1). NCBI lineage: Eukaryota > Fungi > Ascomycota > Sordariomycetes > Hypocreales > Nectriaceae > Cylindrodendrum > Cylindrodendrum hubeiense. The sequence continues at coordinate 101,415 of JAANBB010000046.1, read as the reverse complement.
CGCCATCTTTGCGTGGGCGCAGCTGGTGGCTGCGGGCCGTTGCCGCCATAACAGTTGTTCGAGAGGGACGGACGAAATACTCTATCGACTTGTGATGTGCAGCCGTTGCCTCACCTGCCGTTACAGTTGCAGATGTAGTTAAGGACTTCTCTTTCTGGCTCGTTGCCACCATTGCCCGATACAAAATAAGTCATGGTCTGCACCCAGAACCGCGGCAAACTCATGTCCATGTACCACAGTATGGCCCATCATTTCCATGCCACTGTTATGCCGACCGAGCACAAGTACATAACCATCCTTCAGATCGACGTTTAGATGATAAGGTGCATGCGACTACGGGAACGGGCTTAACGGGCACCTACTAGGCTTATATCAGAGTCGGCGGATTTAGCACCGCCACCTTTTTTCCCGATGAAATGTCTGGCCTCGTTCCCTTGATGGAGAATGAGACCCGCGCTTCATTCCCTACGACATCCGTCGAGACAGAAACGGGCGTACTCTCACTGGGTGCGGCAGGCTGAAGAGTGAACCTGCTCTCGTGCTGTGAATGCGTACATCTCAGCTGCCTGCGGTTCAGATGTAGCGGTCGGTCTTTGCACAATTATGGATCCCAAGGTTGAGATTGCTTGATCCACCTATATCCCCACTCTCTATATTGGATTGTGGTAACCTGGTTGAGAAGATGGCAATCTCATCACCCCCCGGTAAACGACCCATGGGCTTGTTCCTGCTTCCCCTAATCACCAATCGCCGCTATCCATTCACTAGTGGCAAATCCCTTGTAATACCATGGGGGAAATACGAGCTCACCTGGACGTAAATCCGGAGCTGTCGCGGGGGTATTTGAGGTCGTCGTAAAGGCTTGTACATTGGCCCTCCAAAGTTTTCTTAATGGAAAGGGATGTACTGCAGCTTCAACCATTTATTTGCAGCAGTTGTTTGTTTATTTGTTTGTTGCCCAGTGTGGATCCTGGATATTGGACAATGCCACGATGTGGACAGCTGAATTATCCTAGCGTAATCGGAAGATCACACGCTAGCACAGAGAAGGAATATCTGCTACTGCGGAAGCAAACTATTGTTTCCAAGTATGCGATAGTATTCAATAGTCCTCTGCACGTCCCCGACGGCGGTTAAGCCTCATCTTGGCTTCAAGCTTTGTTTTCATGATGCGCCGGACACATAAATGATGGAGCCTGCTCAACCAACTGCTGGGAACTACGCGTATTCCTTCGTTTGATCCATTACCACCCCGCGACACGTCAAAATGGTTTCTGCTAGAGCTCTCACTGGCCTTCTGGCTGTCCTCTCCTTCTGGGAAGCTGCTGCGACTCCCTGCAAGCCGAGCTCGTCTGTCACTGCCGAACTGGCTACGACTGCAACTCCTTCTGTCGCGGAATCGACCTTTCCTGTGACCACTGCCTCGACCGAAGCAGAATCTACCACCGAAGCAGCATCCACTACTGAAGCAACATCCACCGAAGCAGCATCCACCACCGAAACCACTTCTACGGCTGCAGCACCAACTGGTGTCATCAACGGCGGATTTGATACACTTGATGAGAATGGTGCTTATGTATTGCCATGGACGCTTGGCTCCATTGGCGTTCAGATTCTAGATAATGCGGCTGTGGCTCATTCAGGAGATCATTATCTGTTGGTGCACTCTTTCCCTTCAGGCTCATTTTGTTTACTAATGATTATTAGTCGATTTTACCAATCCACCTACTACTACCGCTCGTATTCTCACATCATCAACCAAACCATGACCGGCCTCGATACGACTAAATCCTATCGTCTTTCCTACTCCTGGTTATTTTCTTCGGTCCCAACCAAGGACTCTTCTACGGAGTTCCGAGACTCCACATGCCGCCTGGAGTCGGTAATCGACGAACAAATCGTCTCGACCCAGACGCTTCCTGCTGTGGTATCAACCGAGTGGGACACCTACAGTTTCGAGTTTGACGCGGATGTTGCAGGCCCGCTCTATGCTCTTCGTATGAGATGCACCCAAGCATATGGTGGAATTGGTGCTAGTGTTCTCATTGATGACATCCTTGTTACTGCCGTTGAAAGCTCGGGACAATAATGGTCTATGCTAAGCTGGTAGTGATTGGATTTACAGACTATACCTCTGTAACCATAATACACATTCGATTCGATTTAGATCTTTCATATCACCCTTTATCTGGCCGAAGTGATGCTATTTCCACTATTTGATGTTCTTCCTCATAAAACACAGATAGTCGTAATATTTAGATGCCCTGCGGTGCAAAGTTTGGCCATCTTCAACTAATACGACAAGATAATTATAGTGGCAAGAAATTGAAGTTAAGGTGCGCAATTATATATCTCACGATTGGAGTCGTTTGATCCTTGGATTTAAATTAAATAAGCAACTTTCGTATGAGCAATTAAAGGCCCCAAACGAGATGCCGTATTATTTCACTAATTAGTACGACTGTAAATAAATCGAAACTCTTTAAGGTCTATACCCTTGATGTCTCGTGTTGGCGGTAGGGCTGACATCTGGGATGAAGAGAAAGATCTCTCACAGCTTATGGGCTAACGTCGGTGTTTACTCTATCCCGCTTAAATATAAGCGCCGATCATGCGACATAAGATCCAAGATAAGACGACTTGACATTGGATCATTGAGGGATATTCCAAGATTTAGTCAGCTGCGGGGTATATTACATTAACATCACGCACCTCTCGTCACCTTAGCTTCAGTAAACTTCATACCATTCCAATCCGGACTCGCCGTCGTATTCACTTCCTATGTACTCATCATGCGCCTTATTAATACAACAAGTCTTGAAATCCAAGAGTTCATTTCTGACGAGAGCATTCCTCAATATGCCATATTTTCTCACACATGGTCCGATGAGGAAGTCAAGTACGAGGAAATGCTTAACTCTTCAGGTTTAGATAAGAAAGGGTATCAAAAGATTCTCTACGCCTGTTCACAAGCTGCTTCAGACGGGCTAGGTTGGGTCTGGATTGATAGGTACGGATGAATATTTTTATCACCTTTTCCCCATTCCCATCTCGATTTGTTTTGACATTTCTAGTTGCTGTATAGACAAGCGAAGCAGCGCAGAGCTATCTGAAGCAATCAATTCTATGTACCGCTGGTATGAGGCGGCAGTTGTTTGCTATGTGTACTTAGCAGACGTTACTTCATTTCTCAATTCCCAACAAGGACAGCTCGAATTCAGAAACAGCCGATGGTTCACCCGTGGGTGGACATTACAAGAGCTTCTAGCACCCCGTCATGTTTTGTTCTTCTCTCAAGACTGGACTGGGCTTGGTGAACGGGATAGTATGCAGGCTTTGATCTCAGATATCACGGGAATCGAAACGGACTTCCTATTAGGACAAAATTTGGATTTCGCCAGTGTGGCCAAAAAGATGTCGTGGGCGGCCCATCGAAAGACTTCTCGAACTGAAGACATCGCCTACTGCCTTTTAGGCCTGTTCGATGTGAATATGCCGCTCCTCTATGGGGAAGGAAAAAATTCATTTCTTCGATTGCAGGAGGAAGTGTATCGAGCGTCAGGCGACGACTCAATTTTCTCATGGGGGAGTCCATACAATCTCAGCTTTTTGCTCCAAGAAAGGAATGCGAACTTGGCTCACAAACGATCGAAACTTGATGAAGATATCCCAGGCGACAATGAGGATGAGAACATAATTCATCTTAAAGCTGATGAACCTTTGCTTGGACTTTTGGCGGATTCTCCCCAGGCGTTCAAAAACAACGGAAATATCACGCAACTCCGGTCATTCGAGAGTATTGGGATTCCACCCGTGTTTTTTGGAGGCGGAGTGCGAATAGGTCTTCCTATCGCCAAGCAAGGGCTTCCCGATGGGAGTCGGATTGGACTACCGTGGTTGAAGGAAGCTTCCGTGGCTATTCTTGGGTGTCGTGTCGAACGTGAGCACAAAACGATTATCGGCTTGTTGCTCCGCCCTTGGGGTGCCAGGTTCTTCGCCAGATGCGGAAACCCGGTCATCCTGCGGACTGATTCGCAGGATTTCTGGGACAAAGCAGATCCTTACTTGGAAAAACAGATCAAAGTTCTGGATATCAAGGTCCCGAAGCACCATCCTAAGTATATGATCAACCTCAGTCAAATTCCATATGCAGCATCGGGATATACCCTCTCGCGTGTCAGATCAAACCAGGGGGCCAAATGGAACAAGAGAGATTACGTGTTGGAGTGCAATGAACGTGGCGATGCACTACTCGCTGCATTTGTGTTCAGGGCGTATGAGAAACAAGCATTCACAGTCATTCTGGCTCGGGGGACTCGGGGAGAATGGAGAAAGTACATGGAAGACAATATCCAGAATCTTCCAGTAGATAGCGCTGATCCATATGGTTGGAAGCTGGCGCGTCAGTTGGCAGGGGATTCCGAGCCCCGGGGTCTTTTAGTCCTATGCGTGCCTCTTGATATCGAATTGAGCTTGAAGGACGCTCCTTCTACAGATGGCAGCTCATTCGACAAACCAGCAGCCGTCAAGGAGGAGTACTTGCTTGAAAAACGCTCAATAGCCCGTTTTATGCAATCATCGAGGATCTGTTGGCTACAGGAAAATGGGTCTATGAACCGCGAATTTAGGATGGATGATCTGAGGGTGAGAGTGAAGATAGATTGGAGGAAAGCCCCTACGGTGGATTCTGAGAACACTTTAGTTGAGATTGAAGTACTCTAAGCTATTTCTTTGTTACACATATTTCTCAATGTTGAATGGAGACTTTTCATGGACAAGAATGGACTTACACTATACTTGGACCATGCTTTTATTTGACAACGCATGTGCCGGGCGCGCGGGCATATCCTACTCACGAATCGGATGATTTATGGGCACCTAGTGTGTCAATCGGCAGGGTGGCTGGTCTTTGCCAATGCCATTTTGATTACATTAGTGCAGTATTCTGGAGAACGAGTACATGTAGCAGGCAAGTGCAATATGGTGTGGTGGGTTAAACTCACCGACTTTTAATTATATTACTCACGTATTGGTGTGATTTGTGCCCGGAGGGACAGGCATGAGTGTGGCGTAGGCGGTGCTGGCCGGAGTGATGAACCAACTTCCTCTTGCAGCGTGATAAAGCCGCATGCGCAGCAATTGGATTGCAGGGGACCTACCAATAAATCGTGCTTATGCCGAGGTTGTTGGTTTGTAGCATGTTCATGCACGGGCTCGTACGTTTCTCATCCTCATTCGTCCAAACCATGTAAATATGCATGGATGTTGTTGGTAAAACACCCACGGCCCTGGCTGCGGAATCGCGACACAAGGCCCACTCTCTCTCTACTCGTCGAGAATTGTGTGGTATGATAACGGGTGGCCAAAGCGGGGTCGAGCGAAGAAGAAAAGAGGAGGGTGGCTTTTCGTGATGATCATTTCTTCTTTACATCTCACTTCCACTCCAAAAGCAACGTAGATCATGGCTGAACAAACCGTCCAAGAGCGGAGTCAATCCCCACAAGAGGCAGTAGCGCAACTGCAGGACTTGTTGGCGGAGAACCCTTTGCAGGCCGATGTGCGTGCTTAATTTCGCCCCAGAAATGTGCGCCAAATATTGACCCGGTTTCTTTAGGATGATTTGGACGAAAATGATTCGGCCTTCGATGATTCGTAAGTCTTTTTATCATGAATCATAACCGAACTAGTCTGACAATGTCTCTAGAGAATCAGCTGCAAGTGAGATGACATCTCTGAACTCGAGCGTCCTTAACTACAAGTACGTTATGAAGTGACCTATCGTGATACTTGGAAGACCTTCTAACGGTTAATCGTCCGCTTGATTCAGATACGAGGTTCGTAACTCCAGTTGCATAAAACAAATCACCATACGCTGACACACATATAGAACGGGCGTCGCTATCATGCATTCCACGAAGGCGCCTATTTGGTGGTATTTACCCCGCTGCGCAATTGTGATTCGCACTTCAAAAGACTAACTGGATTCGTGACAGCCTAATGATGATGAGGAACAGGAACGCATGGATTTAGGGCATCACATTTATCGTCTGGTGCTTGGAGGAAAGTTAAACCTTGCGCCGATTAGCAAGAACCCCCAGCGTGTGCTTGACCTGGGCACTGGAACCGGTATCTGGGCAATAGATTTTGCGGAGTAAGACCTCAGCATGCCTTTTCTTCTTCGTTTTCTGCAAAACTACCCAGCAGAACCTTTTCTAACAACTGGTGTCTAGCGAATATCCATCTGCGGAAGTGCTTGGGACTGATTTGAGTCCCATACAGCCTAAATGGTAAATACAATCTCCGACTGTTGACAATCTATGTTTTCTTGACTGACTTGATACAGGACTCCACCGAACTGCTCATTTGAAGTTGATGATTTTGAATCGGAATGGGTATACCATACACCATTCGATTTCATACACGCCCGGGAACTAGGAGGATGTATATCCGACGACAACAGGCTGTTCAAGCAAGCCTTCCAGCACCTTGCCCCTGGCGGATATTTTGAGATTCAGGCTGTTCATCCAGATTTCGTCTCTGACGATGACACAGCTGACAAGGCTACAAATGCTCAGCTCTGGATGAAGAACATGCGCGAGGGTGCAGCGAGGTTCGGGAAGCCTCTTGACAGCGCACTTCTTTGGCAAGAAAAGTTAAAGAGCGCAGGATTTGTTGATGTCCAACAATCAGTCCTCAAGGTCAGGAACTCTCAAATTATCTGGCTTGAAGGTGTGAGTGCTGACAAGAAGCTAGGTGCCAATTGGCTTGTGGCCTAAAGACGCGAAGCTCAAGGAGATTGGCAAGTTCCAGTCCATCCAGGAGAAGCATGTAATCGACTCTTATACGCCTGGCATTTTTGGCCGCGTGCTCGGCTGGAGTGAGGAGGAAATCCAGGTATTTGTAGCCAAGGTAAAGAGTGACCTGAAGAATCCTTCAATTCATCTCTACACCCCGGTCTATTTTATTTGGGGAAGAAAGCCTCTGTCAAACGAATAGATCTCATAGGAAAGTCACCTCTGCAAAAGCCCGGATCTGTAATAGAACTTGGGTTCGGTTGCGGTCATCCTTAGCAATAGACTTCAAACGTCGACCAACCTCAATGATCTATATCGTCGGCATTCAACGGCATCATTGATCCAAGGGTATCTGGAGTATCCGGATCCCCAGGAATAAATAGCTGGTCCTCCTTACTCTTTATTAGATAGATAGACAAATACAAGATCTCCCGTTGTCATCAGGCTGTTCCATCCAGTCTATCCTGTCTTATGGCTTTCATTGTTGTTCAGCATGTATTTTCTCGCACTCGTTGGATCTGCTTATTGAATTCTCGGAGTTTCCTACGGGGAGTGAGTTTAAGTTGGACAGGTTATGCTACTCCTCGCTCTATCCACTGTGTTAGTAGCTTTCGAGGCTACCGGTCTGTCATTGAGACCCTTGATGCTTTTACTGCGAAGAGAGACGAGAGCACCTCAAATGGTTTATCGACAGCCGACAGCGAAAAGTCTGGACCGCCGCCAGTTCGCTCTCCGGATGAATCTCGAATCTATATGGGTCGCCTGCAATAGCACTACAGCCAGCTTCCGCTCCTACATTAATGGCACCGCATTCACAGTCGCAGACAAATGGGTCTTCGTGGGTCGACTTACACCTTTAGTGTAGCCGAAATCTAATCTGGCAGCCCTTCCTTTCTGGTAAAGGGTTATAACTGCGATGCTGGTGACTAATACTGAAATGATGCTACAATCTTGCAAACTTAAGCTACCCAATGCGCCGATGACTTTCTTGTCTCCCTTGATCCCTTTGTATATCTAAAACTCGTGTATTCTTCTGTTGAAATGCCCATCTGACCTCAAATCTATGACCCAGACCAAGGATTAACCGAGGCCGAATCACTCCCACGCCGACTTCTCCCTTTACTTGCGCCCTGCTCCTTACTTGAAGGCTTTTTGTGCTTCCGTCGGCGGCGGTGGTGAACTGGCGTCGCATCGTGCCGACTTGATTCCCCGCTAGGCCCTGGATAACCAGCACTTGGTCCAGGATCTGACATCATCCCCTGACCAGTCAAAGCGGTGTCGTCGGGAGCATCGTAGCCACTGTCTTCGCTGTTCACAGAGACTCGTTCGTCTTCGTCTTCGTCCTTTTGCTGGCTGGTACCTAAGACTCTTGGCGCACGTAGGACAGGCGGCTCTTCGGCCATGCCAACCTTGGTCATGCTCCAGTCCCACCATCCCAGAGTGGGAGGAGTCCAATGCCCAATGCCCAAGACATAGTGTCTCTGTTCCTCGGGCAAGTTTAGCCAGACAAACTCGGTATTGCTGTTGATTCGGCCCTCCATAACAAAGTCGCCGATTTCCTCCGGGATCTTCAGCGCTTCAAGGATGAGGATAGGTTGGTATGCCGGGATGATGAGGTGCAGCTTTGTCGGTCGTTTTGGTCGTCCTTTTTCCTCGGCCCGGCGCTCTTTTTCTTGGATTCGTCGTCTAACCGCCAGCATGAAAATGAAAATGGTATCGATCTGGTTGGTATACCCACAAAATCGAGGGCCTGGTGGATTCTTTTCAAGAAGGTGATAGAACTTGGGGTACCAGTCGTCATCGGGATGATAGACGAAAAACAAGTGGTCGCAAGTCTTGTCGTCAGAGGTCTGGCCGAGGCGCTCTCGAATCATTTCGTAGACATATTGTGGGAATTCCTTTTGGGCGACAAGGGCAGTTTGGGCGGCAAGGCTTGTTGAGATGTCCTTCAGCCTGGCTGCTATAAGTTGGAGAACCTGGACTCCCTGGTAGGTCGGCACTACATTGGCGCCGATTCCGATAGTGAGTGCGGCCACATTGAAGTACGTAAATATCTTTGCGCTGTCGCTGATCGACTTGCCCATGACTTGCATGACAGGGATGAAGTGGTTCAAAGTCGCAGCCGCGTTATTCACATTATGAACTGCCTCTCCGGATTCAAGAAGGTGATATCCTGCTTGGAGTGTCCTGACAAGCGGTACGGCTTGCTCAATCATGTCGGTGACCTTCTTAACAGCCTTCTCCCGAAGGATCTTGTTGTTGATCATCCATTCGGACAAGTCTTTGACGCCCATGGTGATTTGGAATGAGCGACTGAGTGGAGGGGTTTGAATCGCCTAAACGGCAAATATAGGAACAAAATGACTGAACTATCAGGCCGTGCATCGATCAAGAAGCACAAGATTGGGGAGCAGGTAGGAATCTGACATCTGCCAGACACTCCTCTTCACCGCTTTTCATGACGTGGCAATATTTGGTGCCCAACCACTTTTCTGGGCGTCGCGTCTGGAAAGCGGAGCTGTTTTGCTCGTGTTGATTGGGCCATGGACTGGCCGGCGTGTTTGGCACTGTACGATAGCATGTGAAATATGAAGTCGGGGGCCAATCAGGTCAAAATGATGGTGGCATAAATCGCATCGGGATTATGCATTATTTTGACGACGTAGAACCGACTCGATTGGTAAACACACTGTATTGCTGCTGCTGTTCAAAGCCATACAGGCTCATGCGAAATGTAAAGATGCCTCCACTACCGCGACGCCTTACTACTCAAATGTGCTGCTATTGTTGCCCCGGGTCTACTTTTCGCGATACGACATATGTTAATCATCACCAGCATAATGTAGAAAATATCCAGCACTAGTCAGTCGTACTGGTTTATTGATTCATTCTATAAGTTGCTATCTATGGTAGTAAATTATCTTCCTTGTCTAAGACACGGCCCCGTAGTGGGACTCAGGAGTGCACTTCATAACCAGCTGAATTAAAGACATAATACTAGCCTGGTATATTATTGTCCCGTCACCCCAGATGCAGCGAGATGGTCATCAAACTTAATGTATTTGGCTTGTGATTCTTGGTCGAAGTAAAGTACGAGCTCACATACTGTTCCCATCTGCAAGTACGTCACAGCAGCATCGGTTTTACGGAAATGGGTTTAGTCTAGTTCCGTAAGGCCCCACAACAAATGAGGGGCAAAACACTGTTTGGGCCTAATCGCGATAAGAAAACTGCCCTGGAAGTCAACTGAGAATTCAATCCTGATTCCGTCATCATCGTCAACGATTTTATTGCCGTCGTTGTTTGACTCACCCGAAATAGAGCCTCGAATTGTCCTTGAACGCCTCTCATTTTGTTGCTCCCGCTCCTCTGTCTCGCTTCCGTCGGCTTTCGTGCCTGGCATGTCGCGCGATATTTGGGCAGTCCCGCTCCAGCCTACCAACTTTAACATCATCTTGGCCCTTCTAGGAGGCTTCATATCGCTGTTTGGCCTGGTGTCCTTTCTCTTAAAGGAGAATTACTATCTCTCAGAAGCCCGTCAGTCGTCCCTATTGCACCCCCGCATTGCTGCACTCTGCATTGGCGCTGCCTTGGCATTCAAAGTCGTCTTGGCGAACGCGCCTCGGCGGATGATCTCTTGGCAGAAGAATTCTTGGCGGAATCTCGGTGGCTGACACATAGAAAATAGTTATCGCCCTCCTGGTCGGCGTGGCATTTGGACCCAATGGCGCCAATTTCATAAGACCCAAGGACTATGCGCAGTGTTCTCTAGATGGTGTCTCAGATGCTGACTGTCAAGACAACCTCAATGCCATCACTCTCAACTTCTCACGGCTGGTGCTGGGCGTTCAGCTTGTTTTGGCAGGTGTACAACTCCCGAGCAAGTACCTGCGGACGGAATGGAAAGCCCTTTCCCTGCTCCTCGGGCCGGGAATGACATGCATGTGGATCGCAACGAGCCTCCTCGTCTGGGGCCTCTCTGGGACATCTAGCTTTCTGCATGCCCTCGCAGTCGGCGCATGTGTGACGCCAACGGATCCTGTGCTATCAGCGGTGATAGTCAAGGGCAAGTTCGCGGATCAAAACATCCCCAAGGACCTTCAAAACCTTATTGTTGCTGAGTCGGGTGCCAACGATGGCCTCGGCTATCCCTTTCTCTTCTTTGCACTGTACCTCATCAAGTATGTCGGCTCAGGTGCCACGTCTAGCGATGCCGGTGACGCCATGGGTCTCTGGTTTGCTTATACTTGGGCATACACAATCATTCTCAGTATCCTATATGGTGCAGTGGTCGGCTGGCTTGCGAAAGAGCTACTTCATTGGGCCGAGAATCGCAACTACGTTGATCGCGAAAGCTTTCTCGTTTTTGCAATCGCACTCGCCTTGTTTGTCCTTGGCACCTGCGGACTGGTTGGGACAGACGATGTTCTTGCTTGCTTCGTCGCGGGAAACGCGTTTACGTGGGACGACTGGTTCCGAATCGAGACCGAAGACGACTCTCTCCAGCCGACTATCGATATGCTTCTCAACGTCACCATCTTCTTGTGGTATGGCGCGTTTCTTCCCTGGGACGAGTTTGGTAACAGCTCTGTAATCTCTACCTGGCGCGTGGTCGTTCTTGGTCTTTTAGTACTCCTTCTGCGCCGCTTGCCTTGGGTATTCCTCATGCACAAGCGGATTCCCCAGATCGTGGACACTAAGCAAGCCATTTTCGTAGGCTTCTTTGGTCCCATTGGCGTTTCAGCCATCTTCTACCTTTTCATTACCCTGGATTTCATCAAAGAGCATCTAAGCGACGAGGATGGGGTTGCTAGAAGCGACGTCAAGGACCTTAGCGAACTGGTTCGTGTTGTTGTCTGGTTTCTTACTGTCTGTAGTGTTGTAAGTGTAATCCTTGTGCCGGGGTTGTTCTCCACTAACCGATTAATAGGTGATTCACGGACTGAGCATTCCGCTTGGAAAATTGGGATATCTCGCTCCCAGGAGAATGGGCCGGGTTCTAAGCAAGAGCCTCAGCGATGAGCCCCACTTGGTGGAAGCCCGGCGGAAGATTCCCATCATTGGAAAATATCTTGTTGGAGGTGGCAATGGCGACGTTCAACCTAGGGCTACAGGTCCTGTAGTTATATTGGATAGTCGCCCACTCCATCAGCCGTCAGGCGTATTGACCAATGCCGCAAGCGATATGCATGAGGCCGATATTTCTGCTGGTACCGGAACTCAGGCGCATGACGAGTCGGGGACGACAACTCCTCGACGGGATCGGGACATCCGATTCTTGGACGAGGTTTAGCTTAGTGACATTAGGCAAATGAATAACATCGCACGGTTGTCACATGTAACTACTCTATCATCCTACTGCGATTGATGTGTATTCTATAGAGCACAGGATAATTCCTCTCATCCTTTTAGCCGGCATTGAATGGCACACACTCACACTCTTGATGTTGCATCGAAATGGACCACTAAAAGTGGCATACGCACTCTCAGTAATGCAGCCTGTAATATGCCTAAATACCGAATGTGACACTTGACGCCTACAAGGCCAGTTAGCAATCTCCCGACCCCACATGCGCGTCACCATGATTGAACCGCCTTTTCAAGTGAGACTGGGCCTATCGGTGAAGATTGTTTGAACTACTCCCAGTTCCTGCGATACATCCACTGACTCAAACCACTAAGCGTTTTGACTAGCTTCATCTGAGGCAAGAAAATTTGGACAATCTATCAGTTCGCAGAAAATCCACTTAGAAGTAGGTGTATGTTTCCAACCAACCTGCATTTACCTTCCTGCGAATGGTTATTTTGTCTGGCCACACTGCACTCACACAAATCATCATTTGTCTACCCAGCCTGGTTTGAGGTTTTGAGCTAGTGCTAGATTGCTTCTATATGCTGCCATGGCAAAATTATGGAAGAAACAAGCGCTGTCTTCAAGGACTCGCATCGAAGCAAACGTAAACTCCTGGGGTCCGTAAATAGCCTATTTGAGAGTGAGGCTATTTATCATAGCCTCTAGCTCAAGAGAAATTCCGTTATATATCGCTTGCTGCAGCCGATACTTACTTAGGTCTTTGCCACAGCCAAAGTCACACTCGATAACTTTCTGGGTCATCTCCTGGTACTTGGTTCCAAGTGGACATGCCTGAGATGCCATCCGGCGAACGCGTAGGACATCATTAGAGTCAAACCTTTCCCAACGCCCAATTGACAACAGCGCCACCCCTAGATTATAAACCGTGGCATCGTATATACCGTGAACCAGCTTTGCGTCTTCAAAGGCCCTTGAGTCGCTAGCTGAGTCCACCTCCATTAGCTCTCCCGTAGACCTTTGTGCCCAATCGACATTAATATGCAGCGTCTTCAACGAGGCAGCCAGGTCAGAATCTTGCTGGAACAGGTACAAGTCCTGGAGGCCCCAACATTCCCCAAGCCATGGTGTCGAGTTGAATCTCAACACAAACGAGACTAGACGGGCTGCCAGTTGCAGTTGCTCTGGGACGGATAGCTCTTCACTTCGAGGTCGTGCAAGCATCTCATCCATTCGTACCAGTCCCTTTGACTTGATATTTCCCTTGCAAAGATTTGGGTTGCAGACTCCTTCACAACATGGGAAAAATGAGTGTCGATACTCATCCTGGGCCCACGAACCCATATACCCAATACATGTGGGGTCGTGCTTTCGTTTCTCGCGACCCCTTTTGCGAACAACTTCAAGCTGGTTATGCACGCCCTTGGGAAGAAGTTCTGAGCAAAAGTGTTGAGTGCTCTGAAGGTCCAGAGGTTCAACAGGAGACGATTCCGACAATGACGAATCACTTTCCCGGGGTCTTGCTTTTTCGTCCGCAAATTTCACAACTCTCTGCCGCTTTCGTTGCGTATTGTCGAAATCCGGAAACTCCGCGAGGAATTCTGGACCCAGTATCATTGTGACCGTTGACTTGACGTGGACTGTGATCATGTTCGCTAGGACGATACTAGGTATCAGTATACCGCTAGATGATGTAGTCTTTTCTTGCCCTTGCATAGAATCTTGCTCCAGACATGAAATAGCCAGATCTAGCTGGACCTCGTCGCGAGATTTCGTCTCGAGGAAGAGTCTGACAAAGTGTCTAAAGTGGGCAGAATCCGGTGTCGACCAGGCAGTGCAAAAGGCTTTGTGAAGTGCTTTTGAGGCCTCCCTTGTGTTAAGGTAGTGATTAAATGTGTGTTTGTATAAAGTTTGCACGGAATAAGGATAATGCAATTGACGTGTCCGCATCATCGGCTTGCAAAGCTCACCCATCTGCTCACGGAGGAGTTTGAGGTCGTTGTTGGCGTCCCGAAGTTCAGCAGTCCATTTTTCGAACTTAGATTTGTCAAACGAAATCTTCATGCGATCTCTCACGCGTTTCACTGTGTCCTTAAGTCGCTCACCCTGGAGAAACGGTATATCATCAGTAATCGTATCGGGGATATGATTCGTCGGTCACCTTACCTGTAGTCGCTCTTCATCCAAGCAGCTAAAGCACTCTAGACCCTTTTGGACATTATCGATAATGGTGCCAATATCTTCAATGATTTCCTTGAGTGATTGGGAGTTATTACCAAAGCAGTCGACCATGGCAGTTTCCAAACTGAGACTCTTCCATTTTTTGTGTACCCCATCATCAATCATGTCCTGAACCAAGGCTTCGTCATCCAAGACTAAACGGAGCACAAGATGAATCTCATTGAGAAAGAACTGCCTTTGACGGTCGAAATGCTTTCGTACACGGTCGACTTCTCTTGAATAATGACGAAAGGTTTTGAGCTTGGAATATGTGGATTTGTACACCTTCAGAGCGCCGCCGAGAAGAGGAACGATGCCCAGAACGAGCGAAACAGGGTCCATCTCTGCAGCGCAACATGAATGATCCTCGCCGAATGAAGTCGTTACCGATAAAATCACGTCGTTCAGGTTGAGAGATCATCAGACGCGGCAGCGGTCAGAAGGAAGCGGAGTGCGGCTGAAGGCGGGGTATTCCACGCGAGGATTATTTTGAGCCGTGGCATGATTGCCCCGCCACGCGATTATCTTACAGCCTTCGGCGACTCTGGGTTTTGTCCATTTCCATCTCAGCCTTACAAGATGAGCAATCGAATGACGAGAATGGAAATGGCTGACCGCACCATGGTCCCGATGGCGGAACGTCGCGATGCCGCCGAGGCTATCCAGGAATGGCAGGCCAACGCTCCGGTATCCGAATCTTGGTCGGGAGACATCAGTGTCGCCGCCCGGCTCTGCGCTGCTGCACTTAGTTTCTACAAGGAAATGATTCGCCACATTTCCAAGAATGAAGATATCCCAAAGTCAACTCGGATGAGCCTTGAGCGGACTTATTCCCTCATGGTTCTGTGGTCAGATGCGTGGGGTGTTCGAGGCGGCTCGCTAGACAATATTTTTACCAAGTCACGGAGCATTCGGAGATCAACTCTTAGAATTTTATCGAGCATCACAAATGCATTATCAGAAAGTAGGTGATCACTGTGTGATATCGTTGCATCTTGGTATTCTCAAATATTTCACTATATGTTAGCATTCACAAAGCAACTACTAAAGCCCGGCTGGAAAATGAACGGCGATTAACGTACTTGGTAGGACTTAAGCCTTGCGTAGTTCAAGGCGAATTAGAAAGACTCGACGATTTAAGGCTTCGACTCACTGCAGTGGATGCAGAAGCGTCCTATCTCATCCACGAATCAACTGATGCCAGCTCAGACTCTTCGAGTGACAGCTCCTTGGATTTTGAGCAAGATGATATCACCGAAATAGCGCAGGATCTGCGAACTGATGTGCAGTGCTTAATGGAACTGGATCCTATGATCAGAAACCCTGTGTTTGATCTACTATCGCAGAAGCAGAAAGAACTTGAAGAGGCCGCATGGGCACCTCAAAAAGCGTTTAAGGACAAGATCGAGCAGCGCTTCCCTCAAGCCGATAAGTCACTCACCTCGGAGCTGGGAGAGATGAACATGGAGAGATATCTCCGTTGTCAAGACCAAAGAGTCAAAAATGAGCTTGCTGAGAAACAGCAGCTGGAAACAACCAGTGGAGAAGCTGAAACAGTGGCTGGCTCTAAATTCCAGGACTCGGGCTTAGGGACCTCATTACCAACGATGAGTTCATATGCCGAAACAGTCATGACCTACAGCGGTTCTGATGGCCAGAAGACACGCATTCCACCACTCACGGATGAGGCGAAACGAGGAAAGCCTTTTCCCTGCGTCGCTTGTGGTATGGCTGTCCGAGTCGTAAATAATTCCGCATGGAAGTGGGTGATATTCCTAGCATTGCTTGTGCGACTTTATTTGGGCTGACACTATTATCCTAGACGCCATTTGTACTCGGATCTCCAACCCTACCAATGCCTTGAGACAAGATGCGGTATGCCCGCCTTTCGCAGTCGCAATGAATGGGCCTCCCATCTTGCTCTTGAGCACTATGAGCCCGACTGGGAATCAATCGAATGTCCATTATGCTTCGAGATTACAGAGGAAGGACAAATAGCAATTACCCGTCACCTAGCTGGTCATCTGGAAGAAATATCTCTGTCGGCTCTCCCAACTAATCCGGACGAGGAGGCATCTGGCGCTGATTCAGAGCCAGAACCAGCTGATGAAGATGATCCCCTCACATTTAAATGCATCTGTGGGAACCATGAAGACGATGGTAACAGTATTTACTGTGAAAAGTGTGACACTTGGCAGCATATCGATTGCTACTATCACGAGGACCCCGATCAGGCATTGAGCGAAGATTTTGAACATCTTTGTAACAGCTGCAATCCCCGACCGCTGGATATTTCTGGCGCTCGAAGTAGGCAGGCGTCGAGGCACGCACCCAAAGACGACAGCTCAGATGTGGCGGATGAAGTCGTGCGATGCATATGTGGTCATGAAGAATACCCAGGCCTTCCCGCTGGACAGCCCGGACCCCCAAGAACATCGGAACAAATCGCGAATATGGAGGGACTATATATCGAATGCGATATTTGCAAAGTCTGGCAGCACGGCGCTTGCATGGGAATATTCTCAGAAGAGGAGCTTCCTGATGAATATTTCTGCGAAATGTGCCGAAAGGACTTGCACAAGATCCAAACGGACTCAAATGGGTATGAAATCACAGTGCTACCCATGCACAACCCTCATTAAAACACCAAGCTAACATATTTTGCTTAGCCTAAGATATTCTCGGTACCAAGGCATATCAAAGTCATAAAAGTCCAACGAAGAACAGGAGGGAAATAGACGATTTCTGGACGCAAAATCGTAATAAAGGCTGGACGGGGCGAAGGAGGAGAAAATAAACCACACGATGTAGGAGACAAGAAGAAAACAAGCTATTGGAGAAATAGAACCGGATGGCCTGTGAAGCCAAACCTATAATGAAGCATAATATATGGAGTTTTAGATTTAGGAAGGAGATAAGAAAACCAGTGGGGCGAGTCCTCCAGCAGGGCACTCTCTGTCTCTGATGAGCTCGCTGATGGCAGACCTTCTGGGGAGGATAACCGAATGTGTCAAACCCATGGCATCTTCGTGCGTCCGTAAGAGACATAAATTCAATGCGTAAGCTTTATTCCTTTGCTGAGCGTATACACATACTGCAACCAAGTCATTTATTGAGGAGCAAACGAGTTAGTTCACCCTATAGACTTCAGTTTTCATTCGCGTCAATTATGGTAACCATCACACAATGACTATTCAGGCTTACGGCTTACGCTGAGTGAATCTAGAATGACGTAGGTTGAATTATGGCGGCAATGACGCGCTAGTGTCCGGCCTTGCCGGCGAGCTCGGCGACTCTCGGCGACGCTACCCGATGAAGCATCATAATTCCTGGATCAGCGCAAAAGCACGGCGTAAACGGATTATTTGTGTCTAATTTCGTGTAGCTTTACTTCATCTCAGACTATCCATCACAATATGAGTCTTTCATTCATTCACTCACACAATTGTGAGAAAGCCCTGATCCTAATAGTCTATTGCGGGGCTTGATGGGAGCTGGCAGAGAGAGGGTGCTTACTGTCGCGGGATGTACGGTAGCATTATAAGCCTTACACCCGTCATTCGCCACAGTATGCACACTCCGTAGCGAAGGGAGACAATTTGGGTACCCTAGCATCAATATGGACTGGTAATACGCGCCATCGGATTGGCCACCTCATTAATACGCACTTGGATAAAGTCGCCGCGGCCGGGTTTTCGACCTCCAACCGCCCTTGAATTGCCAACCGATAAAACAACAACACATGGCCATCACGCTATCCAGAACGTGCCCTCGAGTACTCCTGTTTCCAAGAATAGCTAGCATTCCACGCCCTTCAACAAGGATCTTTTACCTACAATCACGGTCTATTAGCCAAAAGGCAACGTCGATCATGAATCCTCAACCCGTGGACGCACCCCTCACCACATCGGCAACCTTCCTTGTTGTCTCTGCCACACATACATCCGACTCGATCAGGAAGATCCGGAAGGCCCTATCTAAGGTCAATGGCATTATCAAGAACGTCTCCATCCGGCATCCCGCCGCCAACCTCACATGCATCGTCGGAATTGGAGCCTCCGTCTGGGATAGCCTCATGAAGCTCCCCAGACCCGCCGAGTTGCATGCTTTCCCTGAGGTGCGAGGCGCCACGCATACTGCTGTATCGACTCCAGGAGATTTGCTGTTTCATATTCGATCTGAGAGGCGTGACTTTTGTTTCGAGTTTGAGCGGCAGCTAATGGATCTGCTTGGAGACGCAGTGAAGATGGAGGACACGACTGTTGGATTCCGATATTTCGATGCCAGAGACCTTCTAGGTTTCATTGATGGCACCGCAAATCCAGTGGGCCCCGACGTGCAGGATACTGTCCTCATTACAGAGTCAGACGACACATATGCCGCAGGAGGCAGCTACATCGTCGTTCAGAAATACCTCCACAATTTGAAATCGTGGCAAGCCCTTTCGACAGAACGGCAAGAAACCATCATCGGCCGGACTAAGATTGACAACATTGAGCTGGACGATGCCGAGGAGGGCCAGCAGCAATCGCACAAGACACTGGCGACGCTAGAAGACAAAAATGGCAATGAGCACGACATTCTGCGGGACAACATGCCATTCGGATCTCCGGGTTCCGACGAGTTCGGTACTTACTTTATCGGATACTCACGCAAGCTTTGGGTTATTGAGGGGATGATGGAACGCATGTTTATCGGAAACCCCCCTGGGCTGCATGATAGGATCCTCGATTTCTCAACGCCGGTGACTGGATCAACCTTCTTCGCTCCGCCCACAAGCTTGCTGGAACAGCTGGATGCTTAAAACATGAGCGTCAGAGCGATCTGGGCGCAAATCCCTATGGTGTTGACGAGATATTCGGATTTTCTTTGCTTAGCATCAATAGATATCGAAGAGCATAAAAGGGATTCTTTCCCGCCATTGGTACTATTTATATAATACGATACTCATCTCTTAATTCATTTGGCACTTGGAAAGCACCATAAAACGCCACCCTTCCCTCCTGCAGTCTCTTGTACAGCTTATCACCCTCCATATCATATCTCTGTACATCCGACACCATCTGCACAAACGATGCAAACCCTGCTACCTTTGCTACCTTTGCAGCATTAACGTCAGGCCCCTCTTCCATTACGCAAACTGGAGTGCCGCTTTGGCCACCTCTGATGTGGAAATCCTGGCGTACACGATACAGTATTGACCTTGCCACCAAGCTGGTCCAAGTCATGGGGTCGTCTTTTGGGTCCACTGAGCTGCTAGACATCGCACTAAAAAATGAGCGGCGTTTGGATTGTTGTTGAGTGCGGAAAATCCCCTGGCCGACCATCTAAATGAGGTTGTTAGTACGTAGTATTGAAACACAGTCCAGAGGACGTGAAAATAACTCGAGCTGATTGCATACCTGACAACGACTGTCTACAATACCAATGCTCTTGGCTTCCCTGGGCTCTCCATCCAGTAGCACTAGGTTACTGGAATTGTACTTGATGTTCATCCAGTTGTGTTGATCCAACCACTGTATTGTCGGAGGTTCGGGTCCAGCGGTGGAACGAAGGGCCGCAATTGAAATCTTACTAATATCGACAAGGCTTACATCGGAGGTAAATCCAATAGGAAAGGATTGGGGGCAAGGATCGAAAACCTTGACCAAATTTCCCAGCTACAGGACCGGAGTTAACCACGCACATGCGACGGGGGAGGGGATAATGTGCCTCCTGGCATTACTTACTTCGGTCAAGCGACTCGTAGACAGAACGCTCACAAAGTCAATCCAGTCTGCGATTTGCATGGATCTGATCTTAGGAACATTGCATGCATTTGAAAAGACATGTGTCGACACAGTTGCGTATCTCGCATCACTTCCTACTGGGGAAAGCAACACACCAATCTTTCCTTCAAAAAGTTCTTTGGATTTGACGCCTTTCACGACAGCTCGGATAGTGCTGCCATAAAATCTCTTGAAATTCTCTGTTTCAGCTTGATTGATTGGTCTTGCTGGCGTTCTGATTGGAAGATTTATCGTTGATGAAGGTTCAGTTGAGTGTGTTCCTGCTACAGTTGTCAAACTTGCCGCAGCCGTGCTAGAACTTGACTGTGCTGTAGAAGAGGCCGTCGCTGTAGACCCTGGATCACCTGCTGTTGGAAGTAAGGACTGAGTAATGAAGCTGACTTTGAGACCTCCAAACTCGTTGGGTAGTTTTGAGAGGCTACTCTCGTAGTCGAAATCTTCGGGTACAATGATCTGGAGATATCCATTAATTAGGAGATAAAACCCAATGGCTTCGGTAAATGTAGCGAATATCTCTGAAATGACGCCATCGGGTAAGTAGTCGGTAGTGGAGATTATATGGGGATGTGGATCCGGAGGAGGTGATGCAATGGCTATCAGGGGATATTGATAGCGAACTGGGATGACAACAGGGTATCCGTCGACAACCAGTGGAATCTGTTCTTCTGGGGTTTCCCCAGGTGTGAAAGTCCAGAAAACGCCTCTATCACCCAAATCGTCCAACTCTAAGTCATCTCGAGCCTCCTCTGACAACTCACTTAGTTTTACGGATACCGACTCCTGTGTTGGCACCATATTTACTGGCTCGGTAAAGGAAGATAGGGAGGGTGGATGTATCCTTGAAGAGTTCCACGCCTCGCCCCCCTTTGTGGCCTTTACGGATCGGTTGGATCTCCTTTCAACACCGGCCTGGGAACCTCCGGATAGGAAATCATCCTCGCCTGTGTTGCGGTGCGATGTTGATCCTTCAGATGAGTTCGCCTGAGATCCAATGGCACGGCGCCATTCGGATCGGGAACTTGACTTCTGTCGATCCTCTTTACTTAAACGAGCTCCTACCGCACTGCCTTCTCTTACCCTTTTCACCGCACCAATAGTCCTTGTGGGAAGGTCTTCGCTTCTGGTGATGTTGTATCTGAGCAAAGAGTCAGTCATATAGCCTGTACGATAGCCTACCGAGCAAGGCACATACTTGTCCTCTTCATTTTCATCTTGGTCCCTTCCTCGAGTGCGTTGTACATTACTGGTTGGGACTGGAACCCATGGCCGACGGACTTTTACGATGCCGGATCGGCTGTTGGAAGCGGCTGGGTAGGTTTCAAAATTTGAACGAGGTTCCTGTGAAGGATTGAATCTCAGAGACGAGCTTTCCATGGGTTCTTTGCCTTTTGGCTCCTTCGATGGCATGGAGTTGGTAGAAGGCTGCGTATTATAAGATGTGCCGCCGGGAGTATTGGCATTTGCGCCATGCTGAATTAGTATCTGCACAATCTTTCCATGGCCACGAGATAATGCAGCTTGGAGAGCGTTGCCACATATACCACCCTGCACATTGACATCCGCACCTTGCTCAATCAGTATCTGCACAACCTTGTCATGGCCTAAGAAAGATGCGCACTGGAGAGCGTTGCCATATACGCCACCCGTAGCATTGACATCCGCACCTTGCTCAATCAGTATCTGCACAATCTTGACATGGCCTCCGATAGATGCAGCCTGGAGGGCTTTGCCATATTCGCCACGCTTGGCATTGACATCTGCATCTTGCTTAATCAGTATCTGCACGGTCCTCTCGTCGCCTTCATATGATGCTTCATAGAGAGGGCCGCCATATGATGATGAATCAGTACGGCTAAAAAGCGGCAGTACCGATTCCTCAGCGTCAGCTGTCTTAGGAAGTTCTTTATGTGGGGAAGTTTCGGGGCGCCAGCTTTTTGCCAGTAGGGGCGTTTCAAGACGTGGCGAACTTGGTGGGGTTTGTTCTAGGAATGTTTTAGAGCCAGACCTATCGTCGTGAGAGACGAGCCAAGGGTGCGTTAAGCACTGGTCCACTGTGAATCTTTTTTCAGGGTCCACAACAAGCATTGAATCAATCAAATCAACTATATCAGTGTGAGTAGGTCATGAAACAAACGGGGAGCCTTGGGTACATACGGGCTGTATCGCCAACCGAGTCCCAATACGGCGACGGGTAGTCGAATCTGCCGCTCTGGATCTGTTGTGACAGGGTGAAGGGAACTGTTGTCAAGTAAAGTTCATCAGAAAATGGGAGAAACCCGCAGAGACAGATGTACATAACGACTCCCAAAGACCAAATATCGACTTCTTTCCCATAGTGCCGATGTTTGCTGTCTTGGATTACCTCAGGAGCTAAATAACTCGGGGTCCCACATTTATCGTCGAGTGTAGCATTAGGAAGGATGTAGGTAGCCGAGTTGAAACAACCAATTTTAACATGAAGACTTGTGCTATCAACCAAAAGGATGGTTTCCGGTTTGATGTTGCGATGAACAATGTTGCGGGAATGCTGCGACCTTCAGTATATGTATGTCGAGAGATGGGTATTATTCATACAAGGAATTTGATGGCATCAAAGATTTGCCGAAATATCTTGCCAGTTTCAAGCTCACTTAACTTCTGCTTCAAAGTAATGAAGTTGAACAGGTCGCCGCCGGGGATAAACTCTGTGACGTAAACCATCTGGCCGTTCTCTGCAAAGGCTTCCCGAATGGTCACTATATTTGGGTGTCGAAGTCCCATGAGGATTAGATTTGACCTCGAATCTAGCGTTCCAGGGTGGGGAGTTGCTCGAAATTTAACGGCAAATTCGCCAAAGCCTAGTCGTGATGAACACAGGTAAGCATTTGCGAATCGACCTTTCCTGAAGCATTCCCAGTAGGAATATTTGTCATGGAATCGGTAGGGGAGAAGATGCGTTGAGGGTGAGAAAACCAGTTCAATATCAGGAGATATTGAAATCCGATCCCCGGCTGTGAGCTGTTTCATCTTAGAGAACCTAAGAGATTTCCCGTTTACCAGGGTACCGTTGGTGGACAGATTCCGCAATATGACAACTATCTGACCCTCCTTGCTAATGGGAAACAGAAGACAGTGCCGCTTCGAGACAAAATCTCCCGTGAAGATGATGTCTGTGAGTTTGTTTTAGTCATGTGTCCACCTATCAAACATGAGTTCTTTTCAGACTCACCACAATCAATGTCGCGTCCTATCAGACTGTACCCTTCATTGATGTTCAGGTCGTCACCACCGCTCAAATCACTCGGCACTGCCTCCTTGCGTGTCTTGAACCTGAGGTCGAGACGTGGTTCTTCTCTTGCTCGCGATGAGTCGGTTCTTGGCCGGACTCCTCCGAGAGTCAGGCGTTCTCCGCCTTGTTTCCCATGGGACATATTCACCAAATATCCCCAAGCGCCGTCCCGTGTGGCAGCGGGGATAGCGAGCGACATGGCGAATGCTTAGTAGCCGCAAATATAGCGGAGGGAAGCAGCTAAGATGTTAAGATCGAGTTCCGCCAAACAAGATTGATGTTGCAAATACCAGGACTTCTTGGGCGGGTAACCTCTCATCACGCATCGCACGTGAAACCTCAAACCAATCACAGACCCATGCAAGTGGATCGCGTGAAGGACGCATGTCAGCATCTTCTCGCCAGCCTCGTAGCCTGCTCTCCTACCACACAATATTGTTTTGCTTCGAAATTTACTACCGTAGAGCTTTCTCACTTCTTACTTATTAACAGAGTAATACATATGGCTTTTGAGCCTATAGGACTTGTTTCAATAACGTCAGATGGCGACAATCCTCGAGTTGCGCTGTTTTCAGCTCTTGGGCTTGTCCATACTGCATCGGCAGAGCCATATATGCAGTACATTGAGTCTTCTTGGCCAGGTCGCGGAGAGTTGGAAGACTTTTTGCGTTTGTTCCTTGATGTGATTCTTCATTTTCACGGTAGGTCAGAGTCAAACACGCGGCCCGTCCCGCACTCTCCCGCGAGCTAATCTGAGGCCCAATCTTTTAGTTCCACCCACTTCCCAAGCCTCCCAACCCAACATACAGGAGTATATAGGTCGTCTCGTCACCGGAAATAACCACTCTTACTTCAATGACACGCTTGCCGACTCCTCATCACGAGTCACGAGTGTGACAGAAGTCGTACTTCTTATTCTTGGGACCTGGATGCTAATGCAATCGTACTTTATCCCGACTCGACATGACCAGAGACGAGTAGTCTTTGCATATTGTGTTCAAAAAAAGCAGCAATACTCTGAAAAGGCGGCACTCTCTGAATCAGTGCCCAGGCTTCTGAGTCAAAGTGGTTTGTTGCCAAATGCATACGAGGTCGCTGGGTCTGAACTGATTGCACTTCAAAATTCATCAACCGACGAAATTATAGAGCCTTTCGGTCTCCACGACTCAGTGGGCTTATTGGAATCACTCTCAATCAATCCTAAGCGACTAAATGCTGTAAAGCTATCAAGGCTCGGAGGGGTCACGTTCACATGGACAGCAAACATCTCGCGACATCTGCTCTTGTCCGAACACGGGCAAACCGACTGCTTGGAACTTTTTGCCCTCCCGTGTGCCCTCCACGGTGCTGGGAGTCTCCTCCCCGACATGGGCATCTCTACCGAATTGATCGACGAAATCGAATCCTCATACGCCACCCTATTCAATCCCAGCAAGCCCTCATATTTCCACCAGAAGCTCACAAAACTCAAGGGATTTTGTTACTGGTGCTGGTGTTTAAATTGTGCTTCTTATAGATTACGGAAACGGGTTCTCGTGACTTTAAAAGGCAATGATCCAGGACGATGCCAAGTTAAATACGACCCAACACTTGAAATCCTCATGGCAAGTAATTCTACAGAATGGGATCAGACCGAATTCAAACAATTGTGGCCGCGAATCTCAGCCCTTGACTCCCACTTGCGAAAAACAAGGCCGTGGAGTTTTTGGGTCCTTTTCCGCGATAGTCGCGATACGGTCCAATACTGGACGTTCCTGTGAGTGATAATTGAAACGATGTCCTGGTCTTGGTTAGCTAACAGAAACCCAAGCTTCGGATCCATCATCTTATTCCTGACTGTGATTCAAGTCATTTTAGGTGCAGCCCAAGTTGGGAGTGCCTTCGTGCCTCAGTCAGACGAATAACCGTCATATAATTGAGAGCAGAAAGTGCCAGTTCAAGGAGTCTGAGGAGTGGCATATGGTCGTAGCTCCCCCTCAGCTTTCTTTCGCGAAAAGTTTCCAAGTTCAACGTCATTCTCGTAACTATCGATAACGTTCAATGTGGACCTACGCAACAACGCATTAGCACTGAGTACTTTTTTCGGTGGGCAGCAGCAGTTCAACCTTGCTCTGAGCAGCTGGGTTAATTCAGCGGTACAGGAACCTGGGACTGCAGAAGGGATTGCAAGCGCGGCAGCGGATCTATCGGTATCGCGTATGAAACTTTAAAGCCTTCCCAATATTGAACCTATGAAGCTCTTGGATAGCCCACCCAGGGGATTGCTGAACAATAGAAGCGACAGGTTATTTTATGTAGACGATGACACAGCGCCATGGCTACTCTGGTTGCACAGTGACTTGAATCTAGGGAAAGATTACATGAGCCCTCTAAAGTTGCCTAGACTCATCATTCAAGTTACGAAGTTTCTGACATTTTGGCTAGCAAAACGCTAAGGCAAAGTCAAATCACAGGTTGTTAATAGCTTTGACCTCTATTCATACACACACATCACATTATATTTGTGCTCAGAATAATTATTATTTCGATAGGTGCTTAGTAGTACACTGCGAACAATGATATGATGTACGGAACTGGCTCTTCCTACTGAAACACAGGGTCGTCAAAGTGTTCAATATGTCTTAACGCATTGTCAAACGAGTTGTTCCCTCAATATTTACGAGTTATTATGTAAAGTAAGTGTAATGATAGTAGAGAAGCGAACAGAGGGACTATACTCCTTGACAACAGCTCCTTCATCAGAATTCATTTTCTACTTTAATTCAGGTTTCCACCGTTGGTAACCAAGCCACAGGGACCGTTGGACATCCAAATAGATGATCCAACAGCAGTGGTGCTACTACTCCAGAACTTATCCGTAGTGAAGCTGTTTGCCGAGCAAACGGTAGAGTAGAACAAATAGCATCTTGAGCTGAAGAAGAAAGCGCCTCGGCAAGTGGTGCTGTAGGAGTTATGGCATGAAACACAACAGTCGTAAGGAGTTGTAATGCCACTGATGATCTTGAAGGTGCCCGTTCCGCTGGTTTGGGCCTGGCTAATGTACTTGCCGCCGTTGGCAGTGTTGACCAGGTTATTGGAGCCACACACAGCGTAGAGAGTGGTAGGGACGACGGTCTCAACGGTAGCTGGATCTCATTAGTCAAAGCCTAGGAATTAAGAAGAGAAACGTACAGGTAGCAGTAGTAGTGGTCGTAGACGTCTCATCCACTGTGGTCGTGATGGTGGTCGAGGAGGTCTCAGTGATAGTAGTCGAGGCGTCGGCAGGGTACTCGGTCGAGGTGACAGTCTCGCTGAAGGTCGTGGTCTCAGATGAGGTTTGGACATCCAGAGTTGAGGTGGTTCCAGGAACAGTAGTTGTGACGGTCTTCGTTTGCGTCTCAACAATGGTGCGGATGCATTCAACGCGCTGAGGGTATTGCGAGGGGGTCAAGTGACCATTGTCATCCTTGTCACACTTGAAGATAACCTTGTCCTTGTTGTTGGGGCAGCTGGCATCACGCTTGGCGACATAGCCAGACTCGCTGGTGATAGGCGTGAAGGTCGCGGGGGCGGGCACCGTGCTGGTGGAAGTGCTGGTGCTGTAGACCGTAGTGGTATCCGTTTGGGTCTCCGTGATAGAGTTGGTCTCAGTCTCAAGGAAGGTTTCTGCGATACGTGAGCTAGGTCAACTTTGAGAGGACAGGGCTCTTACCAATCAGAGTAGTTGTAACAGTGTCAGTCTCTGTCTCCGCGGTCGCTAAAGCAGTAGACGTCTCGGTCTCACTGATGGTGATGGTCGTAGGGCTGGGAGTGACGGTCCCGTCGACAGACTCGTAGAAGTTCTCTTCTTGAGTGATGGTGCGGGTTGTCGTAGATGTCTCAGTTTCGATGTACCTGGCGCGATGGGTTCCAAGCTCTGTGACGCAGGTAACTGAGTCGGCATCATTGCTGCCCGGGGTGGCACCTGGGGTTGCGCCTGGGGCCGGGTAGGCGAGAGCCTTGCGGCCCAGAGCGAGAGTAACGAGCAATCCTTTAACAGAGACCATTTTGAAATGAGTGACTGGCTGACTTGATGTGAAAGGAGGGAATGATCGGCAAGCCCCCCAGATCATGAACGGGAGCCAGCGGCTTTTGAAGAAAAACTAAGAATACACAAAGGCGCCACAGTCCAAGTCACAGGGGTTCCAAACGGTCAACCCGCTCGTACCTGCATACGTTCTCCACAACGCAGCTTTCATATGTTGAGTTAGACAGTAGGCTAAGGGGCTCTGTTGGAAGCTTGTTATGTAGGTACCCGCATATACTAAAGGCTGCACATACCAGATACCTCCTCTTCTGGGATACTCACATCACACTCAGAAGTATATGTAAGAGCAGGGGAGGTGTCGGATTAATATTGGAATTCTTGTGGCATGTACCCGGTAGTCGTCACTATGAACACTGTCGTTGGTGTACGGTGGCTAGAGTACACCAGAGCGGTGACGCGTACTATAGAGTAATGGATCTCCAATTCGCTTCGTGACACTTGACTCGTTCCTCAAGGCGCCAGGCACAGACAGGGGCTGTCGCTATCCATGTGGGCAGACGCAAGCAGAATTTATCTTCCCAAAGAGGGAGTTGGACACCAGCCAGCTTTGGGAAGAAGGAAACCAGTTCCAGCACGCAGACTCGCTAGTCAATATATTGGCCCAGTTATTTGCCAATAGTCACAGCTTAGTGTGATGGTGTTGTGGGGAAGCGTCAACGTTGCTGCGGCTGAGGCCGACAGGGATCCACCAATGTTGACATGGGAAGAGACGCGATTAGATCTGGATGGAAAGTGAGCATCCTGGATAGGATTTCCAGCCTCAATATTCCCTGCAGCGATACATTAGATCGGTGGAAGCAGATACAGGGCTGGTTGTTCAGCTGTCTTCAAGTCACCCAGAGATCCGAATAGGGAACGCTCCACGGTGTGGGGCTGATACCTTCTTACCCCGTACATCCGCAGCTGGACGCGTACGCCGCAGGGACAACAGCACTATCGATTCAGGTCCAGCGCCACCATGGATGTTCGGAAATAATCATCAATGCGACGGCATTTGCAGAGCCTACAATGAACGGCCAGCTCAGTCAGACCTTACCAACTGTCGGGAGTGCTCTGTATGGCAATGGCGAACGACTACAGTCAGCCACTCATATGTAATAAATTACGCAAATTGTACTTGCTCGTTCACCAGCCAGTAGGCTAGACGTGTGATCCCGGGTGGAGCCGTAATGGTGCTTGCCAAGGAGTGGCTGAAAGAGTCCCATTTGGTCAGGGGCTCCATGCACGCGGCCATGACTTTTTGTTGGGTGGGCTTCATTTTCTCTCTGTCCTCCGCTATCAGACCAATCGGCCAAGCCCGTGGTGGTATTTACTACGGAAAGCAGCACGTGGAAAGTGCGATACAGAATCCCGGAAATGAGCAGGAGAACTGTGCATATTCCAGTGACGCTTTGGTCGGCGGGTATTGGATGGCTCTGCGCAAAGTCATGTGGTAGAGGTGGGGATCAGCCAGGGGCACAGGCGGAGCACAGTTATTGCCAACAAAGCTTCACATCCACAACCACCAACAACCACGGCTTTTGAGGGCTTGGCAAGTCAAAGCGACCCTGGGTTGCTGGCCCGGACCTCCAAGACCTGCCGGGGAGATAACAGTGGGATTCAGCCTGATTACTCTCCGTGGGTGGACTGATAAATATTGCTGATGAGCCGAATTGTTGAGCGGTGATCGTTACCCCTTAGTACGACGTTGTCCACAGCTTGAAGATTTTCGTAGCCCATTCCAGCGTGATTGAAGAATTGAAGCACAGTTACTATGTCGCTCCATCAAATCATTATGTTGTGGGGGAGTAAAACCCAACTAGCAGCCCAAAAGGCCGGTGATGATGCCTGTGGTATGTTTGATGGCGATATATCCACAATAAGGAAAAAGTCTAAGGCTAGGGACGATAAATAAAAATGAATAACAAAGACAAGTCCAGTTGATACTACTTTGCAGAATCACCTGATCAGATCAATCACTAACACATGCCACAAAAATGTGCAATAATCGAGCATAGCTAAAGATGACTCTAAAGATGACTGAAGACGCTGATGCCAAAGATGCCGATGCCAAAGATGCCGATGGTGAGGGTAGACAGTTTATGCTGCAGTCCCAAAGTCTTTCCCCCAGCGGTCTCAATGACTGGCCAATTGGGTCGGGGCAATAGTCCTAGAATAGCGCAGGACTTCATTGCAGACAACCCGCTGACATGACCTAATCCAATGGGCTTACATCTTTGCTTGTACCAAAATCAAGGAATGCCTTTGGGCATTCGTCACTAAAAGACCAAGGATCCCCGACACATCATCTTAATTTGCGCTTGATTTTGCATTTAGACACGCCGTGCGTGCTGGTCATCTCGCTCAACATTCCCCCCAGCCTTGATCAGTCGGCTATCTATTAATCCTTGTCTTGATTTGCGTGCCCGGCAAGTCAGCTCTATAGTGAGGGGTACATGTGGTCACTGGCACGAAGAAATGCTGTAACTGTGAACATCTGTGAGCAACCCTCCTCCCCTTGTGCCATTTATAGAACAGCATTGGGAATTAGTATAAACAACCCGAATTAAATCTTGGTTCATATTCTAGAATAACATATCTCCTATTTTCTCATTTGTCGTCGGAATTTCAATCACTGGGATTTACGTCTCAGAAACCTAAAGCGTTAGACAATTTTATTACATTCATACTTTATGCAAGTACTGTGCAGCGGGACTACACTCATACATAGCTAAGCCGAGGTCAATCCGAGAAGTGAAGTGTCCGTAAAAGCAACCACCAGTGTCTCATTACCTGTCGCTCGGGGTTCATTTCATAAAACCGACTGAATTGACAATTATGACCCTTGATGTGTGCAGTGCAATGGATGTTAGTCAATCAACGAGAATGTTGAAGAAAAGCTGCAGCCATTACTATGAAGACAAGAATTATATATGCAGCACCGACACGTCTGATATTTAGGTCGAAGGCATTCGCTATTTCTGTCTTCCTCTTTAAATACGGTCCCTAAGGCACCAAGTTAGCTATAAGTCAATAACTTCTTGTCGACCCCATGCAACCTCTTTTCCTTGGGATGCACCATCATCTCCATTACCTCATACACCCCTTCCTTTCAGCTATGACAATTATGATTCCGGTTTGCACATGATTGAATCGGACGATATCTTCTTTCTTGATCAGGCTGTCTTGGCAGACACCTTACAAGTTCTATAAAAAAAACCCTTATCAGATCTAAAATAAATAGACCTCTAGCTGTATTTTCCGACTCGGCTGTCATCACAATGTTGATCATCTTTTTGATCTCCTTTCTTTCCTAGCATCGGCATGCAATCTGGATCATCGACTTCCATTTTCGTACACAAGTTATCTATTGTGATGAGTGCTTCAGATACGTATATCTCTTCCTGGGTCAAGCTCAGCGAGTTCAGTGATTGGGAACACTGGAATTCTGCTACCCGAAAATCGGCCAAATCGAAAGGGGTATGGATCTGTATCGATTCTTCTGAGGATATTGTGAGGGTGCCAACAGCCACTCTGGAATTTTAATGAGGTACGGAGCTATCTTTTCTTTTTCTTTTTTTCTTTGGAGAATTTGGGAAGCATTGTAACCATTGCCTCCCATTTTCCATGTTCCCAGGTTCTGTCTACATCATTGCTTGCTCCCATTTCTCCAACTGCTACCCTACATACGGGGATGCTCTGCGCTAAAGACCGCTCCCACCAACAAAATAACAAGATTTTCAGGGTCAAATCTGCCTTTCTTACACCTGATGCTGTCAATACTACAGCAGCTAGTCCATCTGACCCCTCAGACAAGGAAAACATTGACTACAATGACCTTCAAGACCAGTACTGCAACGAGAACCGGGTGTGTTACAAATATCAAAAAGCCTTGTTTACTATCCAATAACGGATGTCTCTGACTGTCAGAAACTATCGGGATGTCATACTCAATGGAGATGACGCTGCCGAAGGATTGGTACTCCTTCAAGTCCGGATCATGTCTTCTACCTGGCTCAAAGAGCAGGAGGTTTTGGAGCGGTATTATAAAGTCCTCGAGGGCTCCTTCCTGCCAGATATAAGGTATGACATATTCTGTTCTGTCGTACAATTAATCCACGGCCACGCCAACAATATACTCTTGAACTGACTGGAGAACGGTCTGGGTTTACAGTCGCAAATGCCGTCAAAGCTCCAGAAGGGCTTGCGATCCACAGACACACTGAGTCAAATGCATTTTGCAACATTCAACAGGGAGAGAAGCCCTGGTGGTACAATTAGGAAACCCATCAGCTGTGGCCGGAGACCAACCAGCCTTTGAGTGCTTTCCATTTTCGCACCAGGAACATTTCAATCCTCGCTCGTCATGAAATGAAATGACCTATCATCTTTCTTGCATTGTTACTAGCGCCTCTAGATCAAAACGCTCTCTGATAGAGAAGTCGCAGGCATTACCAGACCCTCGTGTCCTCCAAATCTTTCGAATATTTTCCAAGTGGTTACGAATTAGGTCACTTCAATTTTAGCATATGGTAAAGCAATGTTATATCAAGTAAAATTGTAATTATTATTATCCATTCCATACATGTAACTCCATATCTATGCTCCATCCTTAACAACTATTGAAAGGAAGTATTATTCAATTATTCATCATATCATGTCCTGCTGCCGTCCTTATTTTCATAGAGGGATCGGCTTAATAGACTGGGGGTTCTTGAAGAGGTTCTTGGGGTCGTAGGCAGCCTTGATACCCTGCAGCTTGGCCAGGTTGCTGCCCCAGTACAGCTGAGGTCCGACGTCGGCGGTCATCTCCGAGTCGGCATAGTTGGCGTACATTCCCCACTTGCTGATGGAGAGAGGCTTGGTGATGCTCTGGCGGAAGCCCTTCATCAGGTTGAAGCCGTCTTTGGGGTACTGGGTGCCCTGGGGCACGGCATCGTAGAGCTGGAAGAGCAGCAGCTTGTCGCGGTGGACGAAGGCGGTGTCGCCCGGCTTGGGCTTGGACACGGCGGAGTGCTGGCCGCCCATCAGATCCATCTGGATCCACCACGAGTGGCCGGTGGTTGCGCCAGTGGTGGAAATGTAGTCGACAAAGGCCTTGAACTGGCTTCCAGAGACCTCCGGGACAACCATGCTGCTGGCGTAGAAGGTGTCATGGGCGTTGTACGAGGCGCTGGTGGGGTTGAGCTCGACATTGCCGGCAAAGTGGGCAACCAGGTCGAGCCACCCAATGGTGCGGGCACTCATGCCGACGCCGAGCTTGGTCAAGAGCGGCTGGATAGCGGCGCGCAGACCAGCCTCGTCGCCGACGTAGGTGCCGTCCAGGCTGTATCCGTTCTTGGAGATGAAGGCCTGCATGCTGATCTCGGCGGGCATGGTCTTGCCAAAGGCCTGGACGGCCTGCAGCCCCTTGACGGCGGTCTGCTGGTTCCAGCTGAGGCCGATGTCGAAGTAGGTCAGCTGGGTGGGGGCGGCGAAGGTGTTGAACTCGAGCTCGGCGACGATGCCAAAGGACGAGCCTGCTCCGCGGACGGCGAAGAAGAGGCCGGGGCGCTGGGTTGCGGAGCAGTGGACGATGGAGCCGTCGGCGAGCACAACGGTGGCGCCCTTGATCCAGTCCAGAGTGAGGCCGTACTTTCGGGCGACCATGCCGTAGCCTCCATGGAGCGAGTGTCCGCCAATACCGACACTGCGTTTGTTAGCAAGATATTCCGCATCAGAGTCTTGGAGTTGATAACTTACCCCGGGCACGTGCCGTGCGCGAGAGCCCTCTTGCCCTGGTTATACAGCTCGGTGGCGACATGTCCAAGGCGCGCACCGGGCTGGATCTTGGCGGTGTTGTCCTTGGCCAGCTTGACGCTGAACATGCGGTCCAGCTCGATCATCAGGTGGCCGTCGTCGCCACCGAAGCCCCAGGACGTGTAGCTGTGGCCGCCGCTCTTGGCGTTGACCTTGACGCCGTGCTTGACGCCGCACTTGACGGCCGACGAGATGTGGGCAACGGTGGTGGGCACGGCGATGGCAACGGGCTGGTACTGCAGGCGCAGGTTGTACGCGGTGCCGTCCTGGGTCCAGTCGGCGGTTCCCGCGACGTCGATGGGGACCTTGGCGCTGGTGAGACAGCTGGTGATGGCATCACGCTTGGTTGGGACGGCCGACGCCGACAGGGCGAGGCTGGCCACGAGCCAGGAGAGGCGCGTCAGGAACATGTCTGCAACTTAAGCTTGGAAATAGATTAAGCTCGGAAATAGACTTGGAAGTAGGCTTGATGCTTGGTGGGAGAGGATGCTTGGGGCCAAGACACGGCAGTTTGGAGCGACGGCATGGCCCTTTTACATGGCAGCTGGGTTGCGCTATTCTGAACCAAAAAATACCCACCGGGCGTGTGCTCAATGACGGTTTGGTGAGACCCGCAGGGACGGGCTGTGCGCCGTCGGATACGAACTTTTATTTTCCACTAGCATCGTCAGACGGCATTTCTGTCCCGAAGAAGCCCAACCGCGGGGCGAGTTGTGGTGTTTTCCGTCGGGCAAAAAGCCACACTCTGACTATATTGAACTCGGTGAGGGCGGCGGCATGCCCCGACTCTCAGCTGCAGCAATATCCGCGGGTCGCATACGAAGAGGCTTGGGTCAGCCTGCCATTCACCAGGGGCAGAGCCAGCACTGGGCGAGCCACAGATCACCATCGCAGCGATGCTTTGGCCGCGAGCTAGCGTCGGCAAATGACGATGGGCAGCCGTTAGCTCGGGGGCCCTATATATAGCCTGCGAAATGATGTCACGGGCCCCTCCCATGCGAGACATGCGACGCTAACTCGCTGCCATGTCGGCTTCTGGCGCGGTTGTGGAGGGCCTAGAACGTCGGCATCGGGCACCGCGAGAAGTTGGGGAAGCTGGCTGAAGCACACCGCCCGAGGACAGTGAAGTGACTCGTGGAGCAGTGAGAATTGAGAGGCCAGAAGGGAGAGGCCAGACTTCTGCAATGCCAGCGAAGGTGTCTATTCCAGGCCTATGGCGCACCGCCAGTGACGGTTGTGGTCATGGCCGCTTACTCGAGAGCGAAGCTGAGAAAACAGGGCGGCCAGTCACTGTGACGATGCCGTCAGCGTCGACCCTGACAACCGCGGCCTGGGACCATCATTGGCCTCTGGTTGCATCGTACCTATTTCGCCCCTCCCATCTCCCATCTCCCCGTCCCACGTCGCATCCAATGTGCACTGCTAACGCAGGGGCCCCCGAAGTACCGGCGCTGACGAGAATGCGTCGATGGCGCATCGTCCAATCGTTCCCCGCTCCCTGACCTGCAGTGTCGGGGCTGGGGTTGCAAGTGCGGACGCCCACGGGGACGGACCTGGAGCAGACGTTGCACTGCCATTCTGACAGAACGTGCCGACGAGTCTGGAGGGGCGGCTGATGTTGTGAGTGGTAGGATCCGGGATGGTGGGTGAATGGTGCGTGCTGATCCTCGGGAGGATTGCTTGTGCATCGTGTCACGAGACACGGGTGAAGATGTCACCGTCACCGTCATACATACCTAATGCTAGGGATCGGCATGGGCTCGGAGCACACGGTAACGGGCAGTATTAACGCCGTTTTCATTGTCTCCCTTTTCCGTCTTTTTGATCGGTACTTGTTGTGGGTGATCCATTTGTCATTGTTGTTTTCTAAGAGCTACTCCAAGACGCCTTCTTTAAACCAATATCCGACGTTAAAATCCTGCAACACAAGTTTGTATAATACCAAACAAACTTCTCATTGTAATTGAGCCATTGAATGCCCCAACCCCCAATTCCAGCATTTTACCACTCGTTTCATGCTGACATGGAGAGGTTTTGTCCAGCCACCAAATCCCAAACACGCTACCCTATACCGCACAAAACCCTAAGGTTCGTTTCCGAGATACGCCGCGACTCATGGCGCATACTCGTCCATATCTGCCGTCGGTCGGAAAATCCAGCGGATCATCCTCCCCTTCGCCAGATATCTCCTTTGCTCAGACATCATATGACCTCTCGATAGGATTGATGCCGTGCACCGTAACCCTTCTTGCCTCCCCACTTCATATCGCTCCCTATCTGGGTTAGGCCCGTCATCTCGGGTACGGCCAGTAAGGGAATCACCATCTCTTTCATCTTCAAATTCCGACATTTCCGAGCAGCCAGCACTGGGCCGAGGCCTCTATCTGCCACCTTCAATGATAATCCATCCATCCCAATTGGACGATTGGCGATCGGTTTATCGAGATGGACGTCGAGATGGCCTGGCACCGACCCACTCCAATCATCCCCATGGGGAAATATCGACGCTATCAGTCGGGAGCGCTCCCCTTGGCGGTCGCAGAAGATACCACACGCTCTCTTCGGACCCCGCGCGTCCCGTAGTGCGGCTCCTATCTCCCTAGATGCAGATAGCTATCGATATCTCGACTGTCGCCGGCCTTATTTATGGGTGGCTCGGAAACTCGGAATCAACAAGGGGGGATGTGCGATAACCTCGTTGCTGATTGTCACAAATGATAACGGTGTTTTTCCACGATAATTGAAGTTGTTCCTTGATCAACAAATGAGGTATTGATGCTATGGAAACTACTATCTTGATACAGGCACGTTGCCGCGATAGGGCGGCTCCCCTTCCCCACTAGCTTCCCTCGCTACTCTCGTTGCCCTTCCAGCCTATGTGTGATTCCATGGTAGTTCGTCCTCCCGTAAGTAAACCAGCTCACTACAGCCAAAAGCAGACCAAATGCAAACACCACCACCGCGTAGTTCATGTTGGCAGCCGTGACTGGGTAAATGGTCGGGAAGCACAGGAAAATAATGAGATACGTGCTCCAGGCCAGCCCCGCAACCGCAATGGGGCGATGATAACGGCCAAGCGTGAAGACTCCGCGCGGCAGGGTGCAGTGCTCGAACCCCCAAACCACATTGATGAAGAGAGGGAACGCGTACGAGACGATGAGCGCCAGTGTGCAGGCAGACGAGATGCCGTAGTAAGCCGTGGCGTTGCCAACGTAGATCAGGCTAATAGCCGAGATGAGGACGGCCGTGAGAACCAGCGCATTCGTCGGCACCTTGGTTCGATCGCCGACCTGCGCAAAGCGAGAGGGAAGACCGCCGTCTCGCGCAAACGCCCAGATAACGCGCGAAGTTGCGGAAATGATACTCGATCCCGTTCCGCAGAACCCGAGGATGGGCAGAATCGACGTCAGCCCGATGGTGGCTGCTTGGTTTCCGCCCGAGACGTTGTAGTACAGCTGTGCGAACGGGCTGATTCTTCCCACGGGTCCGCTCAGGAGGCCTTGGATGTCGGTTATACAGAAGGCGACGGCGATGATCCAGGGGAATGTGAGAAGTCCGCTGACTGCGATGTTGGCAAGCACTGCGATGTGTTAGGCGACATCATTCAGTTTTAGTATCAGAAACACTCACTGGTTCGGGGCAAATCCCGAGCGGCATGCGTCATCTCCTCAGCCATGTGCGTAGAGCTATCCCAGCCAACAAAACCGATGGCTGAAGTCATAAGGCCGATAGACCACGCAATCTGCACCCTTTGAATTAGTATAACAGTGACGAGCAGCCGCGAGGAGAAGACTTACACCAGGGCTCTCCCACCCACTCAGGTTCGTAAAGTCCGTAAAGACGTATTCGGCCGAGTTCTTGGGGGATACATGGACGAGGAGGTAAATAGAGGTAGCAAAGTATCCGAAGACGTGGCCGAACATGGCGACGAAGATCAGATAGTGGAGGCGCTTGATCTCATAGACGGCGAAGACGGTGTAGAAAGTCGTCAGGCCAATGACAATCTGTGGCACAGCAGGTTAACACAGACACGACAGTGAAGGGCTATTACTGATAACCTACCAGGGAAGTATGCCATCTCTCGTATACATAACCCTCGCTGAAGAGAATGGCCCACGACTGAATTTGCATGGCAGTGGCGAAGATACCCGCCGCAGCGCAGAGGACCCATCCGATCATGGTGATCCAGCCCGCGAACCAGGCAAAGACGCGCCGGTACTTGAGCGGCGACAGCTCCGAGACGTAGTGATACTGGCCGCCGGCCGTGGGAATCATGCTCGCGTACTGGAGCGCAATCAGCATGGCGCCCAGCGCCGACGCCACGAAGCCCCAGACCAAGCTGGAGCTGCCGCCGCTCGTCAGCGCCTGGGCGGCGGCGGACGCGACGGCCTCCCAGGTGACGGTGGTGCAGAAGGACATGAACATCAGCGACCAGATGTTGAAGTTGCGCTCCAGCTTGGACGGCGCGATGCCCAGGTTGTCGAGCACCGCGTCGTCGGTGTCGTTGTTGATGAGATGCTTGTCCAGCGTGGCATCGTCGGCGGTGCGCCGCTTGACAACGGGGCCGCCGTCGTTGGAATACGTGTCAGCCATATTGAAAGTGGTGATATTTCGGTAGAGTCCAAAACAGCTGCTTGAGCTCAAACATGTTGCTTCCTCGCGTGGCTTATAACAGAGGAACAACTAGCTTCGTTTCCGAACCCCTCCCCCGGGCCATCCTCGACTGCCGGCGCTGGATAATCTCGCCCAATAACGTTCCCGCGATTCCCAACTAGCATCAAAGGGGGCACCGGATGCTTCCAACCAATCACGGTAATTTCCCTTGGATGGGGGAGGCTTGCAGAGGATGTCTTGTATGTATTTACGGTGCCTATTTATTGCCAGCTGCTGTGCTGCTTAGTTCGCCTCGGTAGACGCGAGATTGCATCCAACACTTCTCATTGACTTGCCGCCGCAATTAAACATGACTACCACTACCCTGCCCTCATCCTGGTTCCGAGAGCCCGAGTTTTACGACTTGGAGCGCCGGGCCATCTTCTCCAAAACCTGGTTGGTTGTGTCGCACAAGTCGCAGTTCGCCACCCCTGGCCAGTACGCCCGCTACGAGGTCGCGGGGTATCCCTTCTTCGTCGTCAGCGACCGCCAGGGCAACATCAATGCCTTTCTCAATGTCTGCAGGCACCGGGCGTTTCCCATTGTGCACGAGGAGACGGGCAAGGCCAGCATTCTGGCCTGCAAGTATCACGGTTTGTATTGAGTCCAGCCGGAATTATGACAGAGACTA
Source organism: Cylindrodendrum hubeiense (assembly GCA_014621425.1). Lineage (NCBI taxonomy): Eukaryota > Fungi > Ascomycota > Sordariomycetes > Hypocreales > Nectriaceae > Cylindrodendrum > Cylindrodendrum hubeiense. Next base: position 62,905 of record JAANBB010000046.1, on the reverse strand, counting down.
ACTGCTGCAGGCTGGAGCTATGGCCTCAAGGGAAACCTCGCCAAAGCACCCCGGTTTGACACTGTGCCGGCTAGTCAGTTTGACAAGGATCAATACTCCCTGTACAAACTCCACATGCACATTGACCAGCTAGGCTTTGTCTGGGTCAATCTCGACGGATCTGAGAAGCCGAGCATCAGCTGGGAGGAGCAATTCAAGGATATCGACACTCAGGAACGCATCACCAACGTCTACAACATGGACGACTATGAGTTTGACCACACTTGGTCTCTTGATGGTTGCAACTTTAACTGGAAAACGCTAGTTGAGAACTACAATGAGGTGAGTCAAGCGATTCGGCGCTTCAGAAAGGATGCTGACGGTCTACATAGTGCTATCATTGCTCTACAGCTCACCCGGGAATTTCCCCTTACATCAAAAAGGACACCAAGTTCGACGTCGAGCCTGTGCTGTGCTATATCCGCCACCTGGGTGAAGACATGGAAGCCGGCGACATCGTTGCCAGCCCGACATACATGTTCCCCAACGCCTCCGTCACGATCTCCAAGCACTTCTTCTACATGATGTTCATCATCCCCACCTCGGCCACCACATCGCGCATGCGCTACGAGGTGTACCGGAACAAGAACTCGCCCGCCCAAGCCGTCAAGGACGCCGTCGACTTCTTCAAGCAGGTCGAGAACGAGGACAAGTACCTGGGCAACAATGCCCAAAAGGGCCTGAACAGCGACACGTACACCGCGGGGCCGCTGCACCCGTACATGGAGAAGGCAGTCGAGTATTTCGAGACAGTCCTTCGTACATCACTGAAGAAGCATGTCGAGGAGGAGAGGAAACTGGGGCGGGAGATCTGGCCGGCACGAAGGACGGTGCAAAATGCCCAGTCCAACGAGGACGAGGCCTTTTGCCGTGGAGTGTGTGACTCGGCGGCAACTACTGCCGGACCTAGTGCTTTGGCATGGTAGGTTATGGAATATTTACCGGGGCGTTCGTTTTTCTAATCTCCGCTCTGCGCGTAACGCTATGGACAACCATACAATGGGTCCTTTAACGTAGTCAATGATATTTATGAAGGTGATTTTACTTATACAAGCTCTGTTCATCATATCGCTACATAACTGTCAAGACCATGAATGAGTTAGATAAAGATATTTGCAGGAAGGCCTGCGATTCTTTTGAAAGACCTTTTCTAGTTGAACAGGATCAATTTATGGAAGTCGCTATACCCTCTTGTATCTGCTCCACACAAGTACTCATAATAGGCCTATTAGGAGTCGTTATAAAGACCTCCATAATACGACGCGGGAATGCCCTCCGGTCTCCAATCCAGTAACCCGGCAAAATGTCGATCAAATGGGATTCGACTTGACCTTCTTCCGCCGGCGCTATTTAGCAGTCGTATCGTAGAATCCCAGAAATCCAACTCAGCCTGAACATCAAAATATACTTCCTCGCACCCCCCGCCAAGTGAGTTATTCTCGTTTTGTAGTTCCACGCTCGCACTTGAACCCAATAGTTCTGGTTCAGAGCCATCCTTCGCTGAATATGAGTAATTACCTACGTCCTCCATTTCTTTGTCGTCAGAATCTTCCTCGAATTCCTCTAAATGTTCAAATGCACTTGGCGATAGTCTACTAAAGATGGTGATGACATCGTCTTCAAAGGCCGACCCAGCCTCGGCAAGGATGATGGCTTTGGCAGTGACGTCCTGGGAGGCGATGGCTCCCAACATACGATACGCCTCGCCTCTGAGATCTTCGAGCAAATGCACGTCCCTGCTGCGCTGGCACTGCAAAATGGTGTCTGACCATGATTTGAGGCTTTCCGAGTATTGAATAGCGACGTCTAGAGCCGTGTGGCCCGAGTTTGTCTCAATATTTGGGTCTGCGCCGGCTCCAAGAAGCATTTTTAAGTGACCATGACGACCTGGATTCGTGGCACAGAGAACAAGAGCTGTGACACCCATAGTTGTTTGGTGGTTCACAATCTCTTTCTGTCTAAAATATGAGATGCTCAAAAGTTTTTGGAGCATGTTTGAGTCCCTCTCCGCGATGGCGAGATGCAGTACACTGTGACCGGAGAGAGGCCTTGCAATATAGCCAGGGTTGTATCTGAGGAGGAGCTCAACAAGCGGTTGGTGTGGTCGCGTGGCAGCGATGGCCAACGGCGTCAGTTTATCCCAGCTGCGCGAGTGCATGTTGCCCAATGGGTACTCAGCATGCGGATTTGCACCGGCCTCGAGAAGTACTCTAGTTGCTTCGGCGGACCCGTAGTAGACAGCCCTGTGCAATGGAGTGCCTATCAGCTGGCTGTAATCGTTTACGTTTGCGCCTCCTTTGATCAATTTCTGTGTGGTGAGCGGACAGTCATTCTGGACAGCGAAATGTAATGGTTGCATCTCGCTGTCATTACTACGATGGTCGAGTTTGGCATCGGCTTCCAGCAATAGCTCAACAATGTTATCCGGCTCATGCTGCATTTTAGTAGCGGTTACAAATGTTAGCGCCGTTCTTTGGCCCATCTCTCGTGATGTCTCCGAGTTGACGTCGCAGCCGCGGTTTATGAGGGCCTCGACAACGATGGGGTCGCGGTAGGTGACAGCATGCATCAGAGGCGTAAAGCCACCGTCGATTGTGCCATCCAGATATCCAGGTTGGGCCTCAAGCAGGAAGTCCAAGCACGCGCCTACATGGGAGGCCAGTGATAGTGAATCCACAGCAGCAGCTATCCAGCTTTCGTACTTTAACAGGCCGGCAAACTCAAGCAGTGCCTGTGAGTTCTCATCCACGTCGTTAAGACACACTTTCGCCACCATGGCCCGGGAGAACTGTAGTTTTCGGCGAGAGAAGCCAAACTCGAAGGGGGTAAGTTCAGAGCAGCCGGGCCAATTTGCTGGGATTCTGAGCAAATCAATGTATGCTTTTACACATGCGGCGTTGTTGAAGAATGCAGCGTATTGAAATGGACTTCCAATTGGAAACCGGCCCGGCAGATCAATGCTAGGGTGATTCCAAGTCATGTTGGCGCTGGAGTCAAAATCGCCACCAGCACGCTCTAGAATACGGGCTGCCTGTTCGATTTGGTCATCCTCAAAGGCAATCAACCAATGAAGCGGAGACTCAGTTCTCTGACTTGCAGAGCCCGACCTGTGAGCAACCTTCGCACCACCGTCAACGAGAATCTGCAGGATGGTATCAGTGGGCTTTTATCATCTAGACGAGATACAGAAAACTCACTCTGAGAACGTTCAGGTGGCCAGCTTTGCAGCACAGTAATAATAACGACTCACCCCAGTTATTAGTAAGATTAGAATCCACGTTGCAGACCTGCAGCAGGTGTTTCATCAAGTGGCTGGCACCGTGAATAGCAGCTAGCCGTGCAAGCTCATCCAAATCGTTGTTCGACTGAATAGCGATGGATGCAATAAAATCAGGAGAAATAATACGCGCCGGTAGGACTGAATTGTGATAAAATTGGTTGTAACCGCCGCTTTCATGGAATGCGATCCGGGCTGCCGCGTACTGGTCCAGACTCAGTTTCTTTAGACAAGCACCAGCCGCTATGGAGCCCCAGGCCGTCGCTTCGAAGAGCCAATCGATTTGACTCTCGGAACTTACTGGGGGTTCCCGATCATGGACATGGTGCTACGAACTGACTACTGCCATGGCAGGTAGGTAACCTTTCTTGGCAGACTGGATAGCATAGTCGAGGGTCTTGTCCAAGCTGCAGGCGGTTCCGAAACCAATTGAGCTAGCCAGTGCTAACTCAAAAAGAGCCTTGCCGGTTATTGTCGCGTCTGAAGACCTGGAATTCCTTTGGAGATTGGAAAAGACGTCGGCCTGAATACCTCGCTCGGCCTCTAACTCTACGTCGAGGGTGAAATCGAAGTAAGAAGCGTCCGCAAAGACTTGAACAAGCTTTCGTTCTTGTGGTACGGGAAAGCCAGCCTTTGAGCTACTTTAAAGTAAGTCAGTGACTAGTCCATAATATGTTTGGATAATTATGCTTACCCTACCCGGGGGTCAGTCTGGACTCCTTGGAGTGTTGATATGACGCTATCCAGGTCTGCCCAGCGGGCCTGAGGGTCATATGACAGAAGACTCTGAAACACAGATGAGAAACTTCCCTGACCATTGACAGATACGTTGGTTGATGGGAGCACACTCTGTGCGAAGAGTACCACCGCTGCGTTTTTCGTTGTCATTTCTGGCGGCAAGTCGCCCACAATGACATTAAATATCAGAAGCCCTCGTGAATATGCATCGCAGCGCACTAATCCTAACGCATCAAGACGAGCAAGCGAGGATTGTTCACCGACCTCCGGTGCATTTGTTAAGGCAGTTCCATTATAGCAAGGCAGCTCGCTATCTTGAGTAGTGAAAATGGACGACCCGAAATCAGCCACTTTAGGAGTAAACCCAAACGGATTGTCCTTGTAACTTGATTCACACACAAGGATATTCTCAGTTTTGACATCTCCATGTACGATGGATGTGTGATGAAAGGCCAGCAGGCCGGCAGTGACGCCAACGGATATGTGAATCTTGGCGGCCTCATCTAGTGTAAAACCTTTGGTGTCAAGAAAGGATGCCAGACTGCCGAATTTAGCCCGCTCCACGACAAGGGCTGGTACAAATGCATTTGTATTTTCTTCAACAAAGTCGTACCAGAGTAATCTGATAATATTCTCCTGCTCCCGAAGCTGGGGATGCGTCAGGACTGCGATTTCCCGGTACAGTGCGCTCGCCACTTGCTACAAGATATTTAGTACGAGGCATTGCCTTGCGCATCACCGATTCGAAATATTTCCACATGGGACTCCGAACATACCGCAGCTCCTTGCTTGTGCGGCAGGCTGTCATTACTGAGGAAGACCTTGGCACATTTGATGACGACGGGCGGCTGGCCAAATAGCTCGACCCCATCTCCTGCATAGACGACGAACTGGCTGCCACGGTTGCTCAGTACTCTTGAGCGGTAGTCATTATAGCTATTGAGTGTCACTCTCTGAACGTGGCGGCTCTGAAGCACCTCGCAAAAGTCCTTGATCGTTCGGAGTCGCAACGACGCGATATGGTCGTTATTCAGGATGGTGCGCGATCGATTAGATTGTATCGACATTTCGGAGGAAAGTATACCTCGGGGCTGTCTCTCTAGAGTTATGGGGGAGTACGTAGGAAATTTGCGCAGACAACCTTTTGGTCATGTTCTAGATTCAATCCGCCAGCCTCGTCAGGTTGAAGCATGTCGGCTGCCATTTTCTGACATAAACCCACGTGATAATGAGGCAGAGGATCTGAGAGGAGGGAATTATCCGGGCCAATGGCTGTTCTTGGGCAGATGTGCGTGTGGCGGTCGAAGACGCGCGGATTACGGATTCAGCTGCGCGCTCACATTCATCACTACCGGAGCAGACATGATTGAGCTAGCCATCGGTGCGACAGGCCTCGCCATCGAGGCCGTGAATTCATCGATCCATGTGCTGCAGTTCACATATCAACTGATAGCCGATGCACGACGATTCGGTAGCGATGTTGCGAGCCTGCGGACACGGTTGGCCGTCGAGACGGCAAGACTGCAATACTTGTCACAGTATTTGAAGGAAAAGTCGGATAGCACAACGCCCAAGTTCGAGATGCTGCCGACTTCGGTCCAAAGCGCTATCTTGGGACTGATCCAGGAGTTGGATATTCAATTTGCTGCGTACTCTAACTTTGTGGCCAAGCACAAAGTAGCGGAGCTGCAGGGCGGATATGCCAGGTCTTTCGAACACGGACTCAATGACAAGCTGGATGAGAAGAGGAGTATCGAAATTGAGAGCCTTAATATCGGAGCCACCATCACTGATCGATTCACGTGGGGCCTGTTTGAGAAAAAACGAGTGTTTCGACTTGTGGACGGGATCAAGGAGTGGAATGACCGTCTGATGAGCTTGCTTTTCTGTGGCTTGTGTTTCGGACAGAAGAGTCCTCCAACTACACCTGCCGAAGATACTGCAGTGTGAATAACTTCAAGTCCATTTCTTGGAGCAAGTTGGCTAATACTTGATAATAGCAAAGGCCTGGGATTGTCCGGAGGACTGAGCCTCCGCGCGCTCATCGCCGCACAAGACCAAGCCGACAACTCGCCTCGACGCAACTGGATAAACGAACTGAGCCTGAGACTGGAGTTGTCCTCATCGGATGCCAGGGTTGGAACACTTTTTCGGTCATCTCCTGCTGGCAGTGGTGAGTCGGAGCGAATCCGCGTCTTCATCGAAATGAAACCGTTCGCATTGCGCCGACGTGCCTTCCAGCCGTCGCAAGCCGTGATACAGCGTATAAATCGGCTAGCCGATCTACTTGCGCACGCGTCAGGACCTGACGCTGGCTTCCGTACGCTGAGATGCATCGGTGTCGTTCGCCTTCCGGCGCCGACCACAGCTTATGCCTACACTTTTGAACTGCCAGAGGGAGACTTCGGCACGGGGGCTGGTGATGCTACCGCACCATACACACTATTGAATGCTCTACAAAGGAGTGGAATCGGAGGCCGCTCCGGGCCGTGTCGGCCTACGCTGAGTGAGCGCTTCGCCATGGCAAGGGCCCTCGCTTTGACTGTGTTCCAATTGCACTCTGTCAATTGGCTACACAAGTCAATTCGCAGTGAGAACGTGCTGATCCCATGGCGAAAGTCTTCGCAAGCACCTGAGACAGAGGTACCAATGACAGAGTGTGACTACGCGCGCCCCGTATTAGTAGGCTTCGAGTTTGCGCGAGAAGAAGGCGATGTCTCCACTCTCGAGCAAGACTCGCAGCCAGGCCGAAACGTATATCGGCATCCGGACAGACAGGGCCCACCCGACAGTCGTTTCTCCGCGCAGCACGATGCATACGCGCTTGGCGTCGTGCTCCTCGAGATCGGGTTATGGCAGCCCGCCATTCATATAGATGTGAAGTTCACCACCGATGTTGATGGGAATACTATGGATCCCGACGCTATCAAGCGTACTTTGGGGAAACATGCAAAACTCCGATTGCCTCATTACATGGGCGACGACTACGCCGACGCTGTATTGGCGTGTCTCTGGGGGCCGCTTAGGGCTACACAAGAACGAGCGGCTGGGGTGGAGCGACGGATACCGAAATGCAACGCATGCAGAGCAATATGGATTTATTTGAGGCCGTGATTGAGAAGATCTCGAAGGGTGTCGTGGTGAAGTAGATAGACTTCGGAGGGTGTCTGTTTCTGTTCGCCACTTCAACTGCTGTCTATGGCAATTGCAATATGATGATGTATTACCCATGGTGGACTAGAAATGCTCGTCAGCTTTGAGCTGAAGGATTTCCTAGTGCGGATACGACCTAATCTTTGGAGAGTTCAATAGCGTAGTGACGTGCAATACCTAGAATAATTATTTGGTGTTATGTGAACTGCTATTAAAACTATATCTAGGTCAAATCATGGTGTTTTTTTCGTTGCATGGAATGAGTTGGCACCATGAGTTAGGTCGCATTTAACCAACTTATTCTAGCTCTTTACACCAGTTTAGGACTGCACACTGTGATTTGATTTTTCCGTGTCATGTTCCTGTATTCATATACCAGAATCGCAGTGAGCTCTAGACATCACTATAGGCACTCCGTGCTTCCAGCTGGCGTTCTCGAAGCGCGTTATGAGCTCGTACTTCCACCGAGTTTTCGTCGTCTGAGACGTACGAGTATGATCGTGAATTGCCAAACGTCACCTTTTGCCCCAACCCTCCAGAAAAGTACTGATTGGCGTAATCATTGTACAATGTTTTGGAATCTGTTTTATAATATGCCGTGATGTATTCGCAGCACACTGGCGCATATTTGCCACTCTTACACCCCGTGTCCTGTCCCGCCATATGTGAGTTCTTGGTCAGGGTGATGTAGCCCGTGGGACATTTGCTATTGCACGCCTTGGACTGCGATCCTGGGCCCCACTGACATGCCGCTTCGACTAAACCCTCGACACACAGCGCGCGGTGGTATCCATGTCTCCCACCGCCTGCAATGTTGAGTAGTGTTAGCATTGCTAATCAGGAATCATTGAACACTGCCCACATACCATAGCAGCCCATGCCTGAAACATGGCTTAAATCGGCATCAAAGACTTTACCATGGGCCCAAATAAGCGGAGAGAAGCCGTCTGGGCAGGGGTTCTCCGCTGTTGGGGGAAAACAGGGCGTCCAGAACATGCCCATCGAGAGCCCGTTTTCGTAGCTTACAGCACTCCGCAGCTTAGCTGGGAGACGCGAATCACTCTCCAGTAATGAGTCGATCCCTTCGTCCACCACAAGCGCGTCCAGATCAAGTGCCCAGACGCTAGTACCCCCGAGACACAAGATCTTGGCGTAGCTGAGCTTCATAGCAAATGTTTCAGAGTCGTCATATGAGACCCATTGGTCGCCGTCCCAGGAAATGTACTTGACGGCCGCCTCTCCATCTTGCACAGGTTCTAAGCTTTTTCCCTCCATGATATCCTTGATCTCATGGAGAGATAGGATGCCAGCTGTGTCTGTACACTTGCCAAGCTCTCCGGCACCAGAAAACGGGCAGCCTGGCTCTTTGCACCTAACATCCTCTAAGGTAAAAGAACGCCCGTAAAAGCCAAGACCCAAAACAACCTTGTTTGGGTTGATACTGTTTCGCCACAGCAAGTTGAGAGAATCCTTGATCTCTGTCAGATTGGTATGGGCTTGAACAACAGATGGGATGAATCTAAGAAGGTCGAAATATTAGTTCAATCAAAACATTAACATGAATTGGCAACAGACTCCCATACTCTTTTTTCCCATCCCACTTGCCGTGGATATCGTGCGCTATCAAATAATACCTGTCAGTCACGTTCTCCTCGCAGTATGTAGGGTAGACTCACACATGAGATTGAACCAATCGACATGCTGTTCCATATTGGCAATATCAAACCCCTTGAGGTACCAATACGAAGATGGAAGCGCCACAGTGATACCATACCCATCACCAAAGGCGTCTCTTAATTCCGCTAAAAAGGTGACAAAATTTTCGAAGTCTGCATCTTCGCCTCCTCTGTCTTTAGCGGTAGGGTAGGCCCAGTTAATGTCGATACCGTCAAAGATATATGTCTTCATGAACTTAATAGTCGATCGGATAAAGGTAGCTCGGTTGGCTTTTGTCGACACCATAGCTGAGAAGGTGGCACTACCAGCATCCCAGCCTCCTACACTGATGTACACCTTGAGGATAGGGTTCTTAGATTTCAGGTCGGTGAGTTTACCATAAAGCGCCGTATCAAACGTGTTCATCTGGGCAATCTCGTAGGTAGATTCGTCGATGAGGGCGAAGGCATAGTTGAGATGTGTCCACTTGGTAGCGTCAATCATGAAGGGCTCCCACACGTTGCACTCACGATTCATGGTCCAAGATTCGTAATAGCCGATACGTTTTTGGGCAGCGGCGGGACGGCATCCTAAAATCTCCGGTTCTTCGCAACCACTTTGGCAGCCATCGGCACAAAATTCCTGAGTTGAACCGCAAAATCTTGTCAATGACAGTCAGCTATTTGTCTCTGCGTTGAATCGAGTTTCATCTCGACGTACCCGGATTCTGAACAGCAAGCATTGAGTGGACATTTAATGCCAGGCGTGGCAGCATATTGACCACATTCCGCCGTTGCGTCACAGTCGGATATGCAACCATCTCCACAGTAATCGGGCCCGAAGCCGCAAAGTCCGGTATCAGAGCAGCAGCCTGACGCACATTTCTGTGTCTCAGAGCATGTGCCTCTATTCGAACATTGAACTCCGTCGAGACCTCCTAGGCCGAGAGCTATGGCTAGCAGGAAAAATGACACCTTGAAATTCGCCATGTCAAGGATAACCGAGAGGCGATCACCCGCAAATAAGGACTCTGAGCGACCCTTATCGTTGCACTGTTGGTGTTTGGTCGTTGACGAACCCGATCTCTATGCCGTTGATACAACTGTGCAGCTTATTTAGACATTTTCTAATCTCAAATGCCACAATGATCCACAGTACAACTTGAAGCGTGAAAGGGCTCACAATGACATATTTGATCTGACTAGAATTGCGTGGTCTTTGGAGCAATTTGCAGTGAGCGGGGCTTGAAGAGTGCTTGCGTACTCTTATCGGTAGTGGGCCGCTACAAGTGCTTTTACTGGGCCATTGGTTGTCAATTACGGGGAAGAAGCTTCGTTCTAGCCATTTTTGTTCATCTGGGCAGCTGTGGTTCAGAAATTGACATGGGTGCCCCATCAAACCAGCCCACTTTGCGACGAGTCGAAATTGGGTTTTTCTTCTTGTCGCCTTCTCGGTAAGAAAAGGTAGTGGGCTGAGTGATTAACGGACGACGCAACATCCGCCGTGGTTGAATCGGGATGCGCGGGAGCTTTGGGCATTGATTTACCCAGCCACCAACTTCAATCGACTTGTTTGGGTCTTTTGACTCGCTGAGAACCTGCCAAAGTATACATCATGTTCTTATTTTTGCTTCCTTCACTCGTTTTGCAGGCGGCAGCATCCGTCATGCTCTTCAACGGTGGCCAGAAGGTGCTCTTCAGAAATGCTGCGCAGGAGTGTCTGGATGTGTTTGACATGCAACTTAATTGCGACAGCCTTGTCCAGCTGGTGTCATATGATCTGGACAAGCTCAATTTGAACCAGACTAAACTCGATGCCCTGTGCACAAGCGCATGCGACATGAGCCTGGCTTCCTTGGCGAGTGTCGCTTCTGACGCCTGTGTAGCCTCGGACTTCGAATTCAACGGTGCCTACATCTCAGTGGTGGATATTGTTGATCTATTCCGTTATAAGTTCGACTCATTCTGTCTCAGAAACCCCGAAGGTGAATTTTGCTTGATGGTCGAGGAGAGGTGGGATGTAGGTCAACTGCACGCGACTGGTGAGGCAACCTGGCCAACCCATACGAAAAAAGCGTACCCAAACTGGGCATATAACGAGGACGGGTCACCGACTCTGGATGAAGACGGCGAGTTGCTGGATGATTCCGCCGACTCACATAGGTTCAGAGATTTTGGTTTAGATTTAGGGTGGTCGGCGACAGACTACTATATGGAAGGACTCAGCCTCGACTGGACAGGACACGGTTGGAACGACGTCTTGGAATATGACGAGTATCCCTTGGAGATCCAGTGCTCCGAGTGTTTTCTTGCCCAGTATAAACATGGGATCGAATCTAAATGGGGCGAGATGTTCGAGTAAGTGCTGTTTGTCGTATCTTCGAGCGGGTGCTAACCCTGTCAGTGAGGTTTCTGCCCAAGTCTGGGAGAATATGAAACGAAATTGCGAGATCCAGTGGGATCTGAAGCCGGCACATAATTTCAGCAGTGGTGGTCAAAGTGGGTAGGTTATTTACCCTCCGGACTTGGACGTCTTGGGCTCAAGCGCTAACCATGTCCTTAGCATCACCGAGCTGGTCTGGGATACCCGGCCTCAATGTGACCAAAACATTACCAGAAGCGAAAAAACTGGTGTCGAAATTGAGACTCTCGCGTTAGAGTGGGGAGTATCCTCGGAATCGTTGTGCAAACTCAATGATATCAACTGTGGTTACGTCAATGACGGGATATTCTGTGCCCCTCTGACCTGCGATGTTACAGTCGTTCAAGATATGGCAAACGCTGGGGCATTTATCGAACCATACGACAACATTACCATGACGCAGTTTATGGCTTGGAATCCACATATTGACAGTCGTAACATAAGAACCGGTTCCGTTGTTTGTGTTGGGTAAGTATACCACAGGAACTGAAACAATCGACCACAGCCAGCTAATTCCTAGAATAGACCACCCGGTGGCACTTATATTCCTGCCTCCACCACTGTGGCCTTGGCAAATCCAACTAGCTTCATCACAACAGCGTAGGTTTCATGTTTTTACTCTCTCTTGTTTCCTTTCTTCACTTATCCTCTAACTTTCCCTAGAATACCTCAGCAAGCTAACCCCCCTAACACCATGGCCGACTGCGGTAAGTATTACGAAGTGGTAGAGGGAGACTCCTTTGCTCTGATTGCCGTTTCAAACGGGTTAACCTTTGGGGATCTTCAAAATATGAATCCATCCATCGACACCATCCATGGAACCCTTCTCGTTGGCTATAGCTACTGTGTGGCTCTGGTTAATGGACGAGAGGATTGAACACGGTAGCCACCTCCGCCGCGCCACGACAATTTCTTAGAATCTTTGGATGTTATCACTGGGTTATCGAGTCTACACATTCTTAATACCGCGTTTGCGCTAAGAGATGAGTGCTGAAGTTTATCACTAATGTCAGGGACGACTAGAGTAATTATAATTCAACACTGCATATGAGGGTGGACTTGAATGACTAATTGCTCATCTATCAAACTGTAGATCACACAATCTCTCTCACTTCAGGCTTGGTGTGCACTAAATCCACTTTGCTACCATTGTCCGCCCTGCCTTCATCCCAAACGCTGTCATCAGTACACAAACGCGGCCCGATATTTAACCCTGATGGCTTCGGCGGGGTAGCTGACTTCCCGCTGGAAGTCTTGCTTGAACTGCTAAAGTATGGACCAAGAGATGGTAGGCATGCAATAACAAGACCAAGGTTACATTCAAGAGTGCTCCATAGAACTGTGTTGTTTGTTAGCGCATCGGTGCTAGAAGCCTAATACATGATTTCACACATACTGCCTGTACTCAACGCAACGGAGCCTTTTCTTGACGAGCTTTGGACCAACGCAAAGCGTAAAATACCGAAGGCGATGGTAACGAACCCGAGGAAAAAAGAGCAATATACTCCAATTTTAAGCGATCTTCGAATATTCAACCCAGGTATAACGAGCCACGGCAAAATGAATACTGCACTGGAGGTTAGCTTCTTTCTACTTGTGTAGACAAGTATGAACGTACCTAGAACATCTCCAAAAATATTGAGGGTCCAACTGACTCTGAAGATGATGGTACCCTTGTAAGGCGTGCATGCTTGTTTAGCATGGATGTCCCTATCAGCCAAGTCAGTCTTAAAGCAGAGGAACACCGAATGTGGACTGAAATACAAACTTCCACACTTACCATATTGAATCGAGTGGAAGGCAAAGACAGTACGTAACAAGCATAGTTACCACAAAAGCAAGGGCAGTGAAAACAATTGTAGCCCATAAAGCCATCCTCCTCTTGTGCATAAATTGTGGGAATATTTGCAAGTACATCGAAAGCAAAGCTGCCCTACATAGGTAGTAGGTGAATGTAATGGGGAGAATGCTGAACCAAAACACCTTGAGAATACTTCATCAGCCATCTACTGGAATTATCGTCTGCTGAAGGTCATGATTATTTGCAAGAAACACTTACCTTTAAAATCTTAGGAATATCTTTAGGATCCCCATGGTATCCAGAAAAGTCCGTTCCCACGCTGGCATCAAGTGCACCAAGTTTCATCAAAAGGATAGACGTCGCATTGGTTGCACATCCAGCCAACCAAGCCGCAACCATTAAGAGATCGCTCGCCAGTATCCGTCGCTTCTGGATCATAAGGCGCAGGTATAGACGGGCAACGATTACGCCTGCAGCAATACCTGTCAGAGTCCATCCACCAATCTATAATCAGCCGTGACCAAGGTTAGCCAGAATCCAAATTGCCGCTCGGCATGGTCATACCAGGATTGGCAACGGTCCTGGACCATGAAAGCCCATACTGCTAAAACCTTCTTCGTCTGCAAGATATGTTGATGCTTGGCGTTGAATTAGCGAACACTCTGAGCTTTCTCGTTGATCAAATTTTGAGGTTGAATAATGCAGTAATCAGGCGTCTTCAATGTTAGATTCAGGAATGGTAAAGGTTATAAACGTAAGATTATGAGACCAACATTCCTCGACAGTCCCGGGAGAGGGGTTGAGCTGCCCAAATAATTTGCGACACATTCCATACCCAATGTGGCTTATGTAGGTTCGCATCAAACTCACTTTGTCCGACACATTCCAGTCTCGGACCAATGAGGGAGCCGTGTGATCAGCCATAAGCTTTTAATTCAGGCCCAAGGCGGTCGATGCTGGGTTCAGTTGAGAATACCCTAGTATCCCCTTATCTATCACTTCTTTCGGCTTATTATATGGCGCCTCAACACTTCAATCGATTGGAAGGGTATTGACCCCGCAAGAACCAACAAATAGTCTACAACGTCATGAGAAGCTAGATCTCACTCCAACTCGTCACGACGAGAGTTACAATGTTTCTCCGCTTAAGGCATTGCATTGTGATACTGATCCGACGCAATCTCGCCCTGAAGCAGCTAGGTTTGAACGAGTCTATTTTTGGAAATTCAAAGACCCTTCCCTCACTCCTAGTTTGCTTCTCGCCACTTGCAGGGCTGCCAACCTCAACCAGACAGCGTGAACACCTCGCGCACGAACTTGAATTTCGACAGGCTACAGCGTAACGGCCACGCGAGCCTCGGTGCCGTCGATCGAAAAGCGACGCTATGGCCGCTTGACTGACGGCTACGATAACTTGGGCAAGCCGCAGCGTAGCAACCGCGTCCTCGTTCTTATAAAGCGAGGATGCGTGATTTCGGGTTGTGGACGGTGCATCAAGAGACTATCCAATATCATACCGATGACCTCTGCAGCGCTAAAATTGTCAAATCTCGGATATAAAGTGGGAAAGACGGATATTTCAGTGATGTTCGGAATTTTGACGTACACGGGGCTTAAAGGGTGTAAATGTACTAGAACGAAGGATCAGGTGGGCAAGTTGATTTGCAAGGCTTTCAAATACATTCTGGGCTCCGAGTACTAGGGTTGGGGCGAGGAACCGTCTTCTAGCATTCACAAGAGAAGAAAATACGTGGTCCGGGCTTGCTGTGATTAGAAAATGATTCCGAGATGTCTTCGGTAGTGATACAAGTATATCTACACTTTTTCATAAGCTGATCCATTGACATCCCTTTATTGCGCTTCCAGTGGATCACTTTATCGGAGGAGACGCAGGGCCTCTGTCGGAGACTTAGCCACAGGGGTCGAGTCCCGATGTCAATCCTACTCGCAGTTTCAGGCTGAGCCACTCCACGTGACAGCACCACCCATTATCTTCCACAGCCTGATCAGAAAACAAGGCTTCACGTTTTTAAATACCGCATAGACTCCCTCTGAGCGATTTGAAGTCGGTTTCTATGGATCCGCTAACTTTTCTCGGCGCTGTCGCCGCCGCTGTGCAGCTCCTGGGTGGCTCTATCGCATCGTCAAAGAGGACGCGTTCGTTCATCAATACATTCCGCCGTGCTGGTGATCACATTCAGTTGTTAGAAAAAAGTAAGAAATTCAGGTCCGATTAGAATCTTTGTCTAACAACTACCAAGCCCTGAGTGAAACCGAGGGCCTGATGAAGGATCTGCAAACATACGCAAATATCATTCAGCAATTTCCACCTGATACGCTTGGGCTTCAAAACCATGTACTTTCGAGCTCTATTATTCAAATTGCCATGAACTACTCCGAAGATATGAGGCACCTCGATAGAATTATACCCTCAAGTCCAGCATTATCGTTGAAAGAACGATTCAAATTTTCCTGCGAACAAAAGTCAGTGTCGGATACTATAGTTCGATTAGAGCAACGGAAGTCTGCGGCTACACTGTCTCTGGAGATACTGGGAAGGTATGTGAAGTTATGTATATTTAATGCATGTATTGACTTTCGAGGTCAGAATCGAAGGCATCAGGCAACAATGCAGAGTGACAGAACTGCAGAACAAAGTGGAGGCCATTTCCCTACAGCAAACAACTATTTTGAAAGCTCTAGAGACCTATACAGACGGAGTCAAAGTACAGAGTGAGAAAGAAAGAGAAGTACGCGAAGAATTAATTTCGTCTCTAGGGGCTCTGAAAGATCCCATTCGCCAAGGGAAACAAGCAGGCTTGGACAGCCGACAGCTACTATTGGACCAGGCAGACATGTTATCTGGCATAGATGACCACCTTTCGAAATTACTTTCAGGCCCATACAATGGCCGCTCTGCATTGCTGAAGTTGAAGCAAAATGAAGAATCGCAATGGTCAGATGCCCAGGGAACATTCGCTTCAATGCAGGCGGTTGTAGGGGCTCAACATCAAGGAGTTTTCGACTCATTACGAGGCACAACAATTGCGGCAGACAGCGCAGAGGCTCTGGGTAAGATCATTCGACTAGAGTTCAAAAAACAATTGGAGCCTCTTTCTCATCAGTTTGAAGCTACACAGCATATTATCGACGATCTGGCTACAGACATTGCTAAACGAGCGAGTAGCCAACATTTTTTTAAGCAAGAAGGTGACACAGAGTATACAGCAGCGCGAAAATCAGACGATGATTTTAAGGATGAGACTCCACAAGCCATGGCTAGTAAAATACAACCATATCGAACCCCAAAAATTGGTGCTAGATACAAAGACGCGTTGCTCTTCACCTATCGACGCGAAATGAGCTTGTTTTTCGGGTACCTTGATTTGCGGATCACCACTCATCGGATGAAAGCCTCCTATATTCAAGATTCATCAACGTACTTCAAACTCAAACTCACATTTATACCACGTTCATGGCTTGTCAAACGAGGAATATCACTTTTATACTCATCTGGGTCGAATCCGAATGGCTACTCCGAGATGTGCCCGAGGATTATGGCTTTTACCGTGATTCCACTTGACCATCCAATAAAACAGTTAGTCTTGGATGATCGCCTACAACAGTTTAAGGAAGCCATTGAGCTCTCCCAACTGAGCCTCCGGGTGGTGATCGGGGGACTTTCTTGGGTGGAGGTATGGAATGAATCTCCGCATTCTTACTGTGTCATAACTGAGGATATATAGCTTGCAATGATTCGTGGGGCATGGAACATACTGAGGTATCTGCTTCTTGACACTGGTTACGCAGAGATGCTACTTTCCATTTCCGACAGCAATATCAACAATGCTATAGCCCACTCATCGGCATTACTACCAAGCCTTCCAGTTGCCCAAGAACTGCTATCGCTGATTGACGAGAATAGTAACGGTTGCGAAGAATCTCAGTATGAGGCACAGTTTTCAATCTGGCAAAACTTCTGGGCTGGAAGAAAATTTCAAAACCATGGTCACACGTGTCTCCTCTTTCTCGAAGAGGAGCAGCAGCTAGCACTCCTATTCATGTCTTACGGAATCCCCTTTGAACCCCTATGTTTTTTTTTGATGAAGGTTTTGATAAGGCCTGTTTTCTAGTAAAAGTCTACCTTCGCACAGGCGGAAATCCCAACTTCATGTGTGGGCTTGGCTACCCACTTCTTATTTCAATTTTCAGTTGTATTAGTAAGGACCATGTGGGCGAGAATGATTCTTTACTCTGTGAAGAGGTGATCTCTGATCTATCAAGTCAAGACGTATTTGATCCGGAGGATGAGACCAGTCTTTCGAGTACCTGTGGCCGCGATATGATAGATGATAGTCATTCTTCGGACTGCTATGTTTCTCTCTTAACCGCGATGATTTTAGCTGGGGTAGATATCTACTGGATTTCAAACGATGACTCCGACGAACAACATTGTCATTCAGTGTATTGGTATGCATCATTCTTTGGGGTCGAGAATATTTGGGACGACGCATTGCATGAATGTGGAATTTGTCCTGAGGAGGTGTTTGATGAGTCCGCACGTCGACTCACAGAGTACCGCAGGCTGCGTGGAGCAGAGCGCACAGGCATTGATGTGGCGAGCACTTTCCGGCATAATCCTACAGAAGGTCTAAGATATCGCGGTTGTCGAAAGGGGGTTGATTTGGATTTGTGATAGTCGGGTCATTCTAGATATTATCTAGACATCAGTACAAAAGTTGACCAGTTGACACGCCATTTATGGCAAGGAATATAATATTATGTTATAAAAAATGCCTCTGTGATTATTGTTCAAAAAGAGTAGATGCCCGACGTATGGCCGGTATCCAAACAAGTCTCATCTGAGTATCAAATCATCGACGTGGTTCCAATTCTGGGGCGATTGAGCTTCACTTTAACCTACAAAGTCCAGCTGATGTAATCTTGCCGAGACTGACCGCTTTGATTAGAACACAACGTCACACACACGTGATTGCACGATGGGATAACCCCGCTTCTTTCCGTGGCATGAGAGATTTCTATAGCTTTAACATTGACTCGAAAAGTCTAGAATAGCAGACTTGTAATCACCTATTCCAAATCGGCCCTAAATCCTCCTGAAGATCCGGCGGTCATCATGGAAGCCATAGGGGCAGCCGCAAGCGTGATAGCCCTTGTTGAAGCTGGAGCTTTTATCTTGTCATATGCCAAGGATGTTGCTCACAGTAGCAAGGAAAAGAGCCGACTGCAATCTGAGGTCAATAGCCTGCAAATACTCATGGGTATTCTCCAGCCTCTGGTTACGGCCGCAGAACAGCGAAATGATGGGCTGTCACTTGGCACAAAGTCCTTGCGTGAGCCCGGTGGACTTCTTGATCAAGTTAAAGGCGTGCTCGATGAGTTGAAAAAACCACTATTACTTGATGAGGAAAAGAAGCGGTGGCGCGAGATGGTCAAGGCTCTAAAATGGCCATTTGACAAAAAGGACTGTGCCGAAATAATGCTGAACATCCACCGACTCTTCTCATGGGTTCAATTCCTCCTAGTAACGGACTTGCAGTATGCTCCGCGTTGGTCATTATTCTCGAGATCCGCAAGCTGACCACACATCAAGGACCATTACTCTTGAAATTAAGAAGGATACAAATGCTCTTCAGTCACTTCCTGGGAGAATGGTCGAGTTGAGGCAACACACAAAAAAGCTGGTGTCGCGTTCAGATTGTGAGCCCCTGCCAAATCCCTGCCTGATGTTACCTGCTGACTAGGCACAAGCCAACCTTTTAGAGAAAGTACATTTGCTGTTTTCGCCGCTAAACTTCTTTATTACTATGGATGACATCTTGGTAAACCACGAAAAGGACACCTGTAAATTATTCACAGAGTCGCCTGCGGTGAAGTCATGGGTTGAAGATACACATCCGAGGCTGTGGTGCGCTGGCATACGTAAGCTTTTCATGGTTTCAATGACACGCAAGGGTACTAATAGGTTGAAGCGGGATCTGGTAAAACCATGCAATCGTATGACACAGTTCAGGAGAGCTAGGGTATGAAGTACTAATCCCTCATAGGGCAGTTTTATTTCGCAAGCTCAGAGCAGATTTCGCGTCTAACCCAAACGTCGGCGTTGCCGCCATATTCTGCAACTACCAAGACCGAGAAAACCAGACCACTGCCAATCTAATCGGTGCTATATGGAAGCAGTTGGCTTTGGAACCTGCCCTCACTGAACTGGTTCAGGGTATATACGATGATAAATCCGCGAAGGGAGTACGGCCCAAACTAGAAGACGTAACTCAAGTTTTCGAAGAGGTAACATCCAGCTACACCAAGATATACATCATAGTGGATGCTTTGAACGAGCTCAGCGATTCTGGGAATGACCTTCTAGAGTATCTCACCAGTTGTGGAAATGCAAATATTTTTGTCACGTCAAGACAGGCGCGTGATGAAAAGTGGTCCGACACCTTTCAAGTTGCCGAAATCAAACCAGACCCAGAGGATGTCCGCAGGTACACGTCATCCCGAATTGACGCAGACAGTAATCTCTTATGGCACATTGAGAGGGACGAGACGCTTCGCGACCAAATCATTTCTTCGATAGAAGCACGCTCGAAGGAAATGTGAGTTTCATGCCTAACTAATTTGTTACAGACTACTGACACCAATAGGTTTTTGATGGCTCGTCTTTTAATGAATACTCTCAGTTCATGTCAAGGGCGCAATATTATCCGAGCCCTCCAATCGCTTCCCAAGGATCCTGATTCAATCTACTCGGAATTTATCTCCCGAATCCTTTCATCTAAGATGGCAACTTACGCGAAGAGTCTCATGGGCTGGGTACTTTGTGCTTCTCGCCCTCTTCAAATCGATGAACTCCAATGCGCAATTTCACTTGAGCCCGAGGATCTCAGCCAGGAGAAAAAATTCCTTCTCAATATCGACGCTATTATTTTGGCTTGTGATGGCATCATTACTGTTGATGAAGGGAGTCGCGCTGTGAGATTTGTTCACCAAACATTCCAACAGTACTTTCAACAGTACCTTGAGTCGAAATCCATCAGTTCTTTGGATCAAATTCACGGGGAACTAGCGCAAGCCTGTCAGACGTACCTTCTCTTTGACGCATTTTCTACCGGGCGATGCGTTGACGATGATGAGATGAACCTGCGGCTCAATAACCACCCCTTCTTGCTCTATGCTGCCAAATCATGGGCAACACACACCCAGAAGTCAGCTAGCAGCGAAGTGGACCCAAGCGATTCTCGCCTTAAGATCCTAACGGAGGCCCCATACAGAGAGAGCTGTATCCAAGCATATCTGCTACCAGAGAGCAGGTATGACAAGTATAGTTTTACGTCTCCAAAGCAAGCGCCTGCGCTATGGTTTGCTTCTCGGCTCGGCCTACGACCAGAGTGTATTTTCCTGCTTGACGGTGAATTTGATGACGAATTTCCGGTGGATGAGACAAACTCAGAAGGTGCAACCGCCCTTACCGCAGCTGTTGAGGCTGGCTCGATTGACATTATGCGACTTCTCTTATCTCACGGAGCGTCTCCGAACGGAGTCCCTAACTATGTCACTGATTACATTCCCTTACACGAAGCTTGTCGACGGGGAACATTAAAAGCCGTGGAATTACTCCACAAACACAAGGTGGAGCTTGATACGAGGTCCCGGGGTGGCCGAACGGCCCTACTCGAAGCCATCAGCAATGGCAGAGATAATATCGTTGCCTTTCTTCTGAAATCAGGGGCAAATCCAAGTGTTGGCACAACCCTCAATTGGACATCTCTCCATAGCGCAGCGGCTCAAGGAAGCATCAACATCACACGGCTACTTGTTTCCCAGGATCCTGACCTTGTTCATGGCAGGACGTCTCTTGGGGAGATTGCCTTGCACATTGCTGCAGAAAGAAACTTTCCAGGTGTTATTAAGGAGCTATGTAGGCTTGGATCGGCAACGGATACAGTTGACAATGACGGAAACACACCGCTTCATATTGCAGCCGCGAAAGGATATACGGATTGCTGCAAAGTACTGCGAGATCTCGGTTGTCCGCAAAACGCTCAAAATTTCTTTGATGAAACCCCCATGCTCAAGGCTTCCGCCAGAGGGCACGCTACGACTGTGAGCTTTTTGTGGAATCGAGAGGCCGATCCTGATATCACAGATCTTGATGGTGCCTCTCCGCTACACCATGCGGCTCGTCACGGGCATTTTCAAACAGTATCCATCTTTATCGATGCCGCGTTCGGTCTCAACAAACCCGACGCCTGGGGAAGAACTGCTTTGGACGACGCCCAGGATTGTGGAGATCAACGGGTTATCGACTTAATGATTGCCCATGGCGCGGTCCAATCCTCAGTTTTGCGTCATAAACCCCACAAACACGAAACATCTGTAGTGCTACAAACACAAGGTTCACCAGAAACGCTGCCTGTTGTTCGACCTGAACTCAACATTAACCTTTCCAAAGAGGCAATATCGAGGATTATCGGAGAAATACACTCTTGGGAGCGAGAGCGCTCTGAGAATGTGCGGATTTTCCCATCCAAATATGTAGGAATCACCAACCGTCATTCGGCGTTGAAGATAGCTGACTTCGAAACTAGCTCGGAAAATGGCGTGCCGTGGTTATCGGTCCAGTAAGAGCCCCGCTTGACATTGTAGCATTTTTGGCATTATTCAAACTAGCCAGGGTCAATCTAACCTATTGTTATTCAGAAAAACTCCGTCTACGAAGGAGGGGCTTTCTACCTCGATGTCATCCTCCCTACAGCCTATCCACACTGTCCGCCAAACATATATTTCCACACGAAAATATTCCACCCTTTCGTGGAAACCAATGGAGATATATGTAATGAAATTTGGGTTTCAGATCAAAAATACAAAAGGATTAGCTTGAAAGACGGTGGTTCTGCGAGGACTCCATACTGGGTTCGCAGTTTGACTATCCTGAAGTGTAAGTGCTCCAGAGCAACGAATGCACAGATCAACCCTGCGATATCTAATATGTAACAAGGCTTAAATGAAGTTTACGCGATGTTGGAACGACAGCCTTTAGGAGATCCCGTCAATGTGTTAGCTGCGGATTTTTGGAGCAACGATCGGCATAAATATTACCAAACAGCCCGTGAGTGGACAAGGTTGTATGCAATGGGCGCGGATACTGTCTAGATAATTGTTGCAAGCCAGGGTCAGACAGTGAATCTTCCATTCTTGTGATCATTCTTTCGTAGTTACTGGGCTGTGGAATGTGGATGCTGTTTAGATACCCCACGTGGCTCTCAACAACCGTGAATGGAGACCGATGAACTACAGAGTCTGAACCTGACTGTCAATGAGCCAGTATACCCTTCCATTGGTTTGATGCATTATCCCGTCGGCTCCTTAAACCGCCTTAGCGTTCCTCCGTCCCCAGTTAACCTCAAGAGTCGGGCTAATTTTGCTCCGTGAGCCCATTGATAGGACATTAATGATATCATCAATCTGATTTATAAGCAACGTTGATCAATATCGATCCACTACCCAGTGTGATACGCATTTGTAAGCTTGATCTTTCAAGGATTTTAACATGTATCAAGCTCATTGCAAGGATACTTTCATGAAACATGGCGAGGCCAGCCAATCATATGTTTTCTAAAGCATTGTGCAGTGGGATCAGTCCCACTTCATGCCTGAGGGTCATCTAGCAACGCATGCGACCCACACGCATCTCAGCCGTTTATTAAACAGCAGTCGCCAAGCCCTCAACATTTAAATCTCCCATAGGCCAATATATTCGGTCATCTCATCTAAGCACATGACGGTGGTGCTTTGACAATAATGCCGGCGCGAAACATCCTCATTACCGGTGCGTCTGGGTATCTGGGCGGGACCATCGTAGCCCAACTCAGCACTGCAAACCTGCCATCTCATGGAAAGATCTTTGCCTTGGTTCGAAATGATAGTCAAGAGGAAGCCGTCAAAAACTACGGGCTAATGCCTTTGAGATTTGATCCGTATGACAAGGCTGTGGTCGAGGAAAATATCCTCCTCCATCAGATCTCGGTTGTGTACTGGTTGATCGAGGCTGCAAAGTCAACAGCCCAATCATATTTCATCGAAGCTTTATCCAATCTCAGGCAAGAAACAGGCCAAACCGTTCATATCCTGCATGTAAGATGCAGAGAGTACAAGTGCATTCAGTACAATGGCTAACGCCCCGTTCAGACAAGTGGAGCAAAGCTCTTCTCGGACTTTGCTGGCGCCCCTACAGACCGACTTCTCTTAGACAGTGATCTTGATTTGCATGCAACACAGAAGGGGCAACAAGGAGCCCATCCGGTGATTCAAAAGGTGGTAACAATGATAAGTATAGCCAAAAGGTATATGCCGCTGACATCTGATTTAGGCTGTCGATGCAAACAACGAAGTTATCGAACTAGCCGAAGCGCAAGGTGTCCGAAGTTACATCTTTGTCCCTTGTATCGTCTGTAAGTCAGTGGCATTTTTATGGATTAGAACGCTACGACTGACGTCGTTTATCTGAAATCTAGATGGCAAAGGCCGAGGTTTTGGAAACCCTATATCTATCCAAACTGTAGCCATTGTCAAAGCGGCAAAGGCTGCAAAGAGGGTCTACAGAGTAGACACCGATCATCCGGTAATATTGATAGACGTTTCTGAGTATCACGGCACTAACTGTTTTCAAGAGCTGGCCTGTCTCTCACGTTGACGACACAGCCGCCCTTTACATCGACATTCTCAAAAAGATACTGGCAGAAGAAAATGTTGACTCCGGATCAAACGGATACTACCTCGCTGCATCGGGAAGCGTGGCCTGGGACGACCTATACGATGCCTTCGCCCAGTCCCTTGCCAAACGGGGAATTGTTGAGGATTCTCAAGTCACTCTTGCCGACGATGCCGCCCTAGAGAAAATGGCAAAGGGCTTGAGCTGCCCAAAAGAATTTGTACGGGTTCAGATAGGTGGAAAGTAATTATTGCCCCATTCTACATCTAGTACAGCACTGATGGTCAAATTAGTTGCACATTCACCGCAAAGCATGGGCAGAGTTTGGGATGGACATCCAAGCACCCGTCAGAGCACATTCTCGAAGCGGCTGACGCAGAGGTTGAGCTGATTCTACAGCACCTACAGTAGAGGCAAGAAACACTGAAAGGCAGGAGGCTCACAAATATTTGTAGGGTCTAAAATAGCAGGCTTCGTTGGTAAGGAGGGGAGGGACTTGATAATTCGCTCAAGACAAGCATTGAGTGACTCCACTTCGCGTGTGGTTGGCTTCACATGTTGCATATTCTTTTGCGGCGGTATGTGGGGATAATGCAATTTGTGCGCTTGTTTATTTCATACTTGAGATGAGCGTAATTATCCAACGTTCAGCTTCACACGCTCGGGGATAGTATGCTTTAAATACAAAACACACCCCACTTTGTAAAGCCAGGTAGCATTGTCAGTTCTACCGTTAGTTCTCTGAATTCTTTTCAGTATCCTTCATGATGTCTGTCTGCCCTCGTTGCCTCGCTGCTTTGGTAGTCCCGACAAAGCTTCCTGTCCTCCCACAAGACCAGTGGGGTTGGCTGGGGTCTCTCATTACAGGTTCTGGTACACCCTATTTCTGGAATCATAGAAATGGCGCAAAATCCTGGGATACAGTTAGCATGCCGTATCACCCCAGCCTGCATTCTCTGGAAGAATGTGCAATCGACTGCCCCCTTTGCGAATTTGTTCTCGAGAAGTTCAAATGCTTGGCTGCTGAGTTTCGAGACTTGAAGCTGGAAATTTACCCAAGATTCTCCCCTGTTGAGCGCAACGGCCATGGCTTGCCTGTGACATCAAGCTTTCGACTAGTACAGCGTTTCGATGGCGGTGATGGGTTTGCAGTCCTCACAAACAGTAAAAAAAGCGGGGTCTTATATCTTTTAGCTGTGGTCGAACTGTCTGTGGAACGTGGTATGCTCATTCTGCTTCCGTGCTGTCTTGGGGCTGTAAATTTAACCAGATATCAGCCGAAGCAGATGACTCTGGTTTAATTCGTGGCCAAAGAATTCACCCCGATGCTGGGTCTAGAGATCCATTAGACCTGGCTGCCGGCTGGCTGCATCACTGTGTGGCAAACCACCAGTATTGTCTGCCTCCATCAGGCAAACTGCCCTCACGTGTTTTAGACCTAGATTCCCTTGGTGAGGTGAATAGAGTTCGTCTTTTGGAAACCCACGGTACCAAGTCAAGCTCATACATTGCACTCAGTCACTGTTGGGGAACCGGTGGCCTCGGGCATGTTATGACCACGACTCAGAAAACCCTTCCAGATTATGTCGATGGTATCTTCGTTGAAGACCTCCCACAGACGTTTCAGGACGCCATCAAGGTCACTCGACATCTGGGTATTCGATACCTGTGGATTGATTCACTTTGCATCTGTCAAGATGATGCTGATGACTGGTCAAAGAATCTGCGGCCATGGCAGACGTGTATGCCGGAGCCCATGTGGTACTTGCCGCCGACAACGCGCTGAGCAGTGATGAAGGCTTTTTCAAACGTCCAGAAAAACGATACATACCCGTTCCGCTGACTGCGTCGTGTCAGAGCATCGAAACAACCGGCCAAACATCTACGGTCATTCCTTCTTGGGCGCATCCTACATCCACCTTCACAATAGACAAACGCTACACTCTTGGACTGCAGGCCGAGCCCCTGGCTTCTAGAGCGTGGGCCCTGCAGGAGCGTCTTCTTCCGTATCGAATCCTGCATTTTGCGACCGATCAGCTCTTTTTCGAGTGTAATAGCCACTTCGTATCGGAAGCCGGTGTAGTAGTCCCAGAACGATGGAACTCGCTGTATCCAGGACCGGAGACTTCATTAACGGCGACAGCTCGGAATTCAAGGCATGGAGAAACTCATCACTTGTGGTATTTCATTCTAGATGATTTCACCTCGCGGCGATTGACGGTTGAATCGGACCGGTTTCCAGCTATTTCAGGACTAGCAATACTGATTGGACGAAGATTGAAGACCAAAAGAAACTTGGTTGACAGCCTAGGTACAGCAACCGAAATCGAGTATATAGCTGGACTCTGGAGTGACGCAATAGTGGAAGGCCTAGGCTGGCAAAGCGTGGGAAGTGTACATGAAAAGGGCCGCCTACGAGACGAGATTCCTCGGCCAGGTGAGACAGGATGTATTGCACCAACCTGGAGTTGGGGGTCTTACAGAGGGACATCGGTACATGGGACAGGATATCAGAGTTGGACAGATGTGGCAGTAGCCACTGGCTGGAGCGTGACCCCGAAGAACGTTCAAAATCCCTACGGTGAGGTTATAGGCGGTTGGATTTCCTTGCGAGCTCCCTTGATCAAGTTGCATATCAGCGAGCTTCCAGATAAGGATGATGAATCGTTGCCTGAGAATTTTCGCCGCGACTACAGGCTATGCACGCCCAATGGAGACCCGTTTGGGGCATATTCAAATTTCGATGGAATTGGGGAGCAAACAGAAGATGTAAGAGCATGGATCGAAGGAAAAGAATTGTTTGCGGTATTCCTGTCAAAGACTCGACTGGTCGGTGGCAACTCTGACAAGGATTGGTCCTATCGTGCACTTATCGTACAGCCCATCGGGTCTGATAGCAGAAAAGCATCTCCAGTGGAACAGTTCATGAGGCTTGGGCTGTTTCACATAAATGCTCCAGTGATGAAGGGGGACCAGGAGGTGGTTGAAAACACAGAAAAGCACTCAGACTTGGTTCTAGTCTAGTATATAGTTAAAGTGATTTTATTGTGAATGCCGGAGGCCGTTGCTGTTTGGAGTGTGCCCAGGCTTTGAGAATGGAGGGGACAAGTTTCAGATTTCCGAATATCGTGTCAGTCAATCTATTTCAATCACTTTCATATACTACGTCGTCTTGGAGTCACCAATACACCGGAACACGAGGACATCTTCAGATCTTCATTTCCATATATCCTCATCGACGGAGAATAAAGAAACATGGATGTTCTGTTATGGAACAGAATTTATGTTCGACAGTGGCCTTACTCATGCCTCGCATTCCACTCCCGGTCAAATCGGGTGAGTGCGCGCTGTGCTGTCGGAACACAGTCCAGCGCCTTGATTGAAATCCGTGCGGGAAGACTAAGCATGTACAGCACCGACTCTGCCAGATCCTCCGCCACCAGCGGTTCGTAGCCGTAGAAGAATTCGTCCATCGCATCCTGATCATACTTGACCCGCTGGAGATGGAAATTCGTCGTCACACATCCTGGCCGCAGGGTCAAAACTCTGATGTCAGAGCCAGAAGTTTCCATGCGTAGACTGTTGGTAAAACCTTCAAGGAAGGCTTTACTGGCATGGTATACAGCCTCTCCGTTAAATGGGGGGCACTCCAGCCCAGTGACGGAGGAAACGTTGAGAATCGTCCCTCGTTTTCTTGCCCACATGCTGTGGTTTAGAACGGCGTGAGTTGTAAACATGACACCGTTCATATTGGTACCCGACATTTGAGAGATCAACTCAATGGGGATTTCCCAGAACCTCCCCGGTGCTCCCAGGGCAAGACCAGCCTAATTAACGTGAGCGAAACTGTTCTCCATGCGTTAAATGCGTGATGCATCGAACTTACATTATTGATGAGAATGTCAATTTCTCCTAGCTCGGTGACAACTTGTTTGACAACTTTTTCGACATCGGCATAGTTTTGAATGTCGACTGGGTATACTCCAACCTTTACCCCTGAAGCTTTAGCTGTGATTTTTTCACGCACTGCCTCTAGCTTATCCTATTTCAGATCGTCAGCCAGCTCTTGCTTCTTGCATAAATTCGTCTTACCTTGCTCCTTGACACTAATGCAACGTTCACTCCGTTTTGGGCTAGGCTCAGAGCAATGGCCTCGCCAATACCCATTGACGCACCAGTCTGAACATGTGTCAACACCCCTGAGATTTTGGGAAGAAGAGGAAGTTCTCACAATGAAAGCGGTCTTGCCTTGTAGGGATTCCATGATCAAGTCTCAAGAATGGATGCTGGGTTTATGTGTGGTATGTCGAGATATTCTGCGTGCAGAGGCTCGTATTTATTGTGGCCCCCTTATTTTCCCCTCACCACTCCCGCGCAACCCCGCTTCCATTATTAACTCCGCTTCAGCGAAAGACTATGCCAGACTAACTCTGCTGGCTCAGACTACGGAAGATGTTGATTTGGAATGTGCAAGCGCTCGGCAAACTGTCACTACTTTCGAACCGCAGAAGCTGCATGATTCAGTGAATCCTACTTGGTTTTAGCCGCGGTTGCAAGTGATGGTTGGTTGGCAGTTCAGACCAATCTTCACATGTCATCCGACCATGTCATTACTCAGTATCACCACCTCGTTGGCCTATGAGGAAATGCAAAGCGCTGGCCGATGAATCATATATCGTTTCTCAGGGAACGCGAAGCGCCTGCTTATAAATCCCCATCTTATCGACTTTCAGCAAAGTCATTCGAGGACCCATGATATCATATCGCGAGCTCCACTAGCTAGATGAGGACTAGAAGCATGCCGCTTACCGTATTCATCCAAGACTAGTCATTTAGCTCCCGCCACGCCGTGTCACTTCTCCGCGCGGAGTCGAATCTGCGCGGAAAACAGTCTCGGCGCCCAATCCAGTTTAGCGAAGCCGGCGCGTCGACCTGTGGTATGTTAGCCAGATTTGGACTCACAACACACAAGGAATTGATATTGCAGTGGAAATAGACTTGCCATTGATGTTCGTGGCTCAAATACAAGCTGCCTAAACACAAATACCCTGGTTTAGGAAAAGCGAGCCGAATGGAATCTTCGTATAACTACCCTGCTGACGGCTCCGGTTAGCTCAACCCTCGTCAAGCAGACCCAAAATCATCCTACGCTCTTATTCCAATCCTCAATTTCATCAAATCATGTCGTCTCGAACCCCCTCTCTAACACTTCCAGGCTCCGGCCAGCCGATCCCTCAGGTAGGGTTCGGTCTGTGGAAGGTTGCACCTGAGAATGCTGCAGACTTGGTCTACGAGGTGAGACATACCACTGAGACATGAAGTTAGATGCTGATAAATTCTTCACGCAGGCCATCAAATCTGGCTACAGATTGTTTGATGGGGCCTATGACTATGGAAACGAGAAAGAAGCGGGCCAGGGCATCCGGAGAGCAATTAAAGATGGTCTTGTCAAGCGAGAGGATATTTTTATCACGACTAAGTTGTGGAATACATGCCACCAGAGGTACGTCTCGACAATGCACTATCAATCTACAAATGATCGTCATGAACTAATCTCAGAATTAAAAATAGACAGCGAGCGGTTGAAGTAGCCACTAAGCAGGTCGAGGAGTGGGGCCTTGGATACATTGACCTCTACTTGATTCACTTTCCAATCGCTCTCGCGTATAACCCAGAATGTACCAGAGTGAGTTTTGACGCCAATCAACAAGCTTTAGCTAAATCAAGAGATGCTAAACTGTCTAGGGTTGGTATTACGATGGAGAGTCTCAGGTGAGACTGGAGCCTACACCCATACGAGAGACCTGGGAAGCTCTAGAGGAGCTTCACAATGAGGGTTTGGTCAAAAACATCGGCATCTCGAACTTCAACTCGCAAGCGATCTTTGACATATTCACTTACGCGAAGGTTAAGCCCTCTATGTTGCAGATTGGTAATGCCCCCAGCGATGGTCCTGTGTTCAAGATGGAAAGCTAATCTAAGTGCTAGAGCATCATCCGTACCTTGTCCAGAAGAATCTGACAGATTTCTGCAACGATCAAGGAATTTTGGTCACTGGATACAGCTCCTTCGGCCCGCAGTCCTTCCTAGAACTGCCTCCAAATTTCCCCACGAAGGCCAGTGCGACTCCTTCGCTATTCGAAGTTCCTTTGATCATCGAGCTCGCTGCCAAGTACAATAAAACATCAGCACAGATTTTGCTGCGCTGGGCCACACAGCGCGGTATTTGCGTGATTCCAAAGAGTAACAAACAGGCGAGGATGGCAGAGAACCTAGATGTTACTAGTTTTGACATGGAGCAACAGGAGTTGGACAAGATTGCCGAGCTCGACATGGGACTGCATTTCAATGACCCGGGTGTTTATCTCCCAGGTCGACCATTGCGACTATTTACGTAGTTATCACTATGAGGTACTGCAATTTCTGTTCTTGGGCGTAGCACTTCAAATCCGCAAACGAGAGACAAGTAGAAAAACAGGGCTTGTTGACGGTCCGTTGAATGAAACATCCGATCAGTAAATTACTGCATGATAACACACATGTGATCCCCTAAAAATAATGAGGAGACATTTATTGTTAAGATAACACCATGCCGATCTTTTCATGTTTGTGCAGTCTGTATATGCGTAGTACAGATACATCACTTGGGCTCATATCGTTCGTGCAATGTTTGACTAACGCCTCTCTTGGTTCGGGATAACGTCATTGCAACGTCCCCTTGATGTAGGCAAAGAGACCCCTAGGCTTGACTAACGTTGTCTATCCAGCCGAGAGGCCACCAGATGTGTTCACAAGCTCAATACCTCGACATGTTGTGGTTACGCCGGAGTTCCTGGGACACCAATGTAAATGTCTAATAACATGAAACAGAATTTAGATCACTCTTTTCGCAAATCATAGCTTGACTAGTAAGTTCCAAGCGCTCAATCATCATCTATCTGCATGTTTCTTTTGGGGAAGCTGAGAGTACAATGAAGACAAATACTTTCTATGCAAGGGCTGTATTATGAGCTATTACTACTGCCCATCACACACTACCCAGAAATAGACGTCTGGGAGCTAGCTGCTATTCTTCCGTAGGGATGATTATTCAAGCTGACCTCCAAAAACAGGACCCGTCTTTCGGTAGAACTCTGCTACATCTGCTGCAAGAGCTTCTGGCCGTTCCCATGCAATGAAGTGCCCGCCTTTCTCATGTTGCCTCCAGAACTGAATGTTGCACGTTTCAGCCATCCAGTCGCGGGGGTACAACCACAGCTATCACAGTCAATAAAATATTCGGAAATTTGACAGAATCTTGCTGCTCCAGTTGGCTTTGCAGACAGATACGCACCTCTTTCGGAAACAACGAGCCGCCAACTGGCTGCGAGATATATCGTCCAAGCATGCTGTTCGGATTCTCGTTCAGGACGGATTCTGCCTCCTTGTAGATCTGCATGGCAGCGCTTGGACTTCCTTGGTAATGAATGAATGCCCAGTGAATCAGTTCTTCCTTCGTCCACGGATAATCATCCGTCCACGCTTTCAACTTCCCCACAAACCAGGCAAGCATCCCAACAGGAGAATCATGCAGCGCATAGCCAAGCGTGACACATTTGGTCTCCTGGATGCGTTGGTAGCCACGCTGAGAATTCACAATGAGATGAGCCCAATCCAGAATTCTGCAAAGGGAAATTCATACCTCATCAGTTGCGAACCAATGTGTCCTGTCCAGGTTTTTCAACTCTTGATCGCTATAGGCATTATTCTTGTAACGTTCAAACTTCTCTTTAGACTTCTCTGGGCTGGGAGGCAACGCCAGAAACATATTAATGTGTATGGCTAACACGGACTCGGGGTGGTTTAACGCCATGTAACGAACGACTGACGACCCCCAATCACCTCCCTATGCAAGAAACATAATTAGTCTACATTCAATAATGGCAGAGAACAATACAGGCACTCACTTGGCAAACATATTTCTCGTAGCCGATCTTTTGCATCAGTTTTGCGAAGCATTCTGCGTGCTGCTCAAGTCCGAAGCCCGACTTTTTGGAATAACTGCTGAACCCATAGCCAGGGATTGAGGGCGCAACGACATGAAAGGCTTGGGAGCCGTTTGTCGGCTCAGTCAATAGTGGGATGAGTTTCAGGGATTCCAGGAATGACCCAGGCCTGATAACTGTGTGAGATGAGGATGGGGCCAGATATGCAATGCACTCACCAGCCATGGACAAACAACAGAGGTATAGCATCGGGCCTGGAAGATCGATGGTGTAGGAAATGGATATCCAGAGCTTCAAATCCAGTCACCTGGATTGGGGTTTTGAAGTGATGAAAGGTGTTGAGATGGACCTCGAACTTTCGCCAGTCGTATTCATCGCGCCAGAATTTGACCAACTCTTTGAAAGCAATGTGGCCAATTTCGAGGTCGTTCCATTCTACATCGGCCATGCCATGATCCAATCGAGCATATTTCAGCTTCACCTTTGTCTCTTCGAGGAGACTGTCTGGGACATGGACCTTCAATCATGAATGAAGTTAGCAGCATGAAAATGACTTGCTTCATTGTTGAGATTGCTCACCTGAAACGGGATAATGTCAGTCATGTTTGAGGACGTTTTGCGAGTTGGCGGGATCGAGAGAAAGTGGGCAAGTAGATTTGTACCAGAGATTGGCCAAGCACAAGAGAACAGGATGAACGCTGTAATGAAGAGTCGCAGGCGATTGAAGTGGATTCCCAAACTGTGTGTCATGGTGTGGTGGCGTAAAACGAGGCACGTGGGTTAAACTAGTCGATGCACTTGTGCGTCGCATACAGCTTCCTCGTTCTGGGGTTGATTCCCCCCAAGTCCAAGTGGTAGCTCGTAGCGAAAGGCTTGGTTCAAACCTTGCTCCTCATGTGTGTCGCGTGTCGTTTCCAAGCCCTGAGCTTGATTTGATGCCTCCCGGTCCGGAGGGCATGTTGTAGCGAAAGTGGTGAGCTAGGGCTTGATGCCTGCAGATCGAGACGGTAAACCCTGACAAGCCACGAGGTGCGCATCCAACTCCCCATCTCAGGGCTCCTTGGGATGTCGGAAGCGTCGTCTGATTCACCACATGTGTGTGTGGTATTTCCGCTTTGAATGCCGTTAAGTCGGCCTCTCGCATGCAACGCTAACTCACAAGCCTGGAGGCTGCGGCTGCGACTACTCCATCCTCGCCCAATTCGACTGTTACAGACGCAATACCCCAGACAAACCGCAGCCAGGCCCCAGGTGGCTTCCCCTGGCTCACAAATCTGGGCTGGGGCTGAAAGTCGCCTCCTCCACACTTTAGCGTCTGGGGTGAGCGGGGTATGCGAAGGAGCCCTCGACTGCCCCAGGGGATGGATGTTATGGCCGTGAAGAATTGAGACCGACTACAACGGACGAAATGTATAACAGTCCTCTCAATCTCCAAATAATCCGGTCGTGACAATACATCATTCATTCCATTAGATCACGGTCCTATTGAGTCTACAAAGCTCCATTGGCTCCATTCCATACTATATTCCCCCATCCATCCACCACCATCACTATGAGATTCCTTCGCACTCGTCGCTACGACTTTGTCGGACAGGGACAGATTGTCATTAACACCGTAGCCGTCGCTGCGGGCCTTGGCATGTTGGTGAGCATACCTCAATTTAATGATGCGGTCTTCTCCAATTCACGTCTAACGGTCCCCAGCTACTTGGTTACGACCAGGGCGTCATGGCTGGCCTTATCGGCTCTGAAGGAACACCTTTCAGCCTCACTTTCAAGGACCCCGACGCTACCACGCTTGGGCTCATGGTTGGTGAGTCATCCGTCAGCTGTGAAATGTGAAACTTTGGGCTAAACGCAGTCTGCGATAGCCATCTACGAGATCGGATGCTTCTTCGGTGCTTGTTTTTCCTTCGTTTGGGGCGAGAGCTTCAGTCGACGCACCTGCATGGTCATTGGAGTTCTAGTCATGGTAGTAGGTGCATCCATACAAACCGTTGCTCAAAACATGACCCATCTTATTGCCGGTCGTATTGTCACCGGATTGGTAAGTAAAGATTGCTTCCAAACTCTTCACAAGTCGCCAGGGTACTGACCATCATTTTCGCAGGGCAATGGCTTGAACTTCTCAACTATTCCAACATGGGCATCAGAGATCTCAGGACACGATGAACGAGGAAAGATTGCGGCATTCAACGGATGGCTCATCATCTGGGGCGTAGTCATCGCGTATTGGTAAGCTATACTCGGCTTTCTTCTTTCATGGCGAACAAGAAACTGACAAATATCCAGGGTGGATTATGCCTGTGCAAACTACACGAACGATATGCAATTCCGCTTTCCAATCGGTTGGTAATAATCGACATGAGCCCTATATCACATACTGATAGTTCTGTACAGCCCTTCAGATACTCTTTGGTCTCATGATGATGGTCATGGTTGTTTGTAAGTGTTTTGTTTCTACTTGAACAGCGTTTTTACGTCACGCTCTAGCTTTAAAAGCTGGATCATTAACCATACCACTATCTAGTTCTTCCGGAATCTCCTCGATGGCTTGTATCTGCAGGACTCGACGAAGAAGCCCGAGAAGTCTTGGAATGGATCACCCCAAAGCCAAAGGACAAGGACAACAGCGAGATTAAACACACCAGAACTATCAACGCGACTTACAACAATATTGTCAGCGCTCGAGAGATGGAAAAAGCAGCAGAAGGCGCCTTCTCCTTTGCCGAACTTTTCCACGGCGGAAAGATGCAAAATTGGAGACGCATGGCCCTCTGTGCGGGGGTTATGGCCTGCCAGCAACTGAGCGGGTAAGCGTATCCTGAAAGATCCCAATACACTCTATTCTGGTAGCTAACAATCTTCTCTACTAGAATCAATCTTTTGACATACTATATTTCTTACGTCCTCGAGAATTCAGTTGGTTTAGATCGGAAAACATCTCTCCTTGTCGGAGGTATCAACGGCATTGAATACCTCGTCGCATCCTTGATCCCAATTTGGACAATTGAGAGGTTCGGAAGGAGAAAGCTGTTGCTTTTCAGTGCCACCGGTCAGACGATTTCCATGGTAATTCTCTCTGCTGCTATTTGGTATGTTACCAAGTTCGAAGACCAATCTGGCAGCTATGCCATGGGCATCGTCGCCGTGGCATGCTTTTTCTTGTTCAACACTTGCTACGCGCAGGGATTTTTGGCCATCCCCTTCTTTTATCCCGCCGAAATTACCAACTTGCGCACTCGAAGCCGCGGAGTTTCGCTCTCTGTTATGAGCAACTGGTTGTTCACCTTTATGGTCGTCATGATCACCCCAATTTGCACCACAAATATCGGCTGGAAGTAAGTTGCCTTGACAATGAGCTACTCATGGCCTTTGGACTTTACGCTAACATTGATTTGCAAGGACATATGTCATCTTCTCCGTTCTAAACGCTTCCTTTATCCCAATCATCTATTTCTTTTTTCCGGAAACTTCAGGCCTTTCGCTGGAGGCTCTGGACTGCATCTTCGACTACCCTGGAATCACTCGTGGTGTGTTGAGCAAAGATCATCGCAAGAACATGCTTCAACTGTCCTCCGAGCAACACATTATCAGCACAGTTGGTTGGGGACCTAAATCTGTCTTGGAGGGAAAAGAAACCATTGAAGAGCTGGAGGATCTGGATAACCATAACACCGAATAATGTATGTGAAGTTAGCAGACATTATACTCAGCTCTATTTCTATAGTTATATTGTTGTTGCCTATGAATCTATATACAATCCATGGCTGTTTTTATTGAGAGCTGTTACGGTACTTGTCAACGGCAATTGCCCAAGCTTCCAAAGCAGTCTCCAAAGACTCTGAGCTCCAGCACACACCAAGTATCTACCATACTTTATTCCTGAGACAATTAAATGTAGAGCTCAATAAATATCCATTCAGGACTTCCATTCAGGGAAGGTTGCCAATCATCTGCCGCCCAGTAATCCAAGCAGTCTTCCCCAAGGTCCCAACGTCAAGCGTGCTCGAAGAGGTATAGGGTAGGAGCACTCACTGGCATGCAAAATCACATGGCACCCATTGAGCCGCCAGCGTGGTTGAGGGGTGATGATATAAAATCGTAGCAAGTTCTGCTCAAGGATCTACCAATTAAGTCCAGTAATTGAGTGGAATGCGGCGATGCAGATTAGCAAGCCTCTTTGAGCAGTGGGTGATGAGGAGGGCTCCATGACAGCACACATATATCCAGAGTATCTCGATCATATGAGTGGGCTTCATGGCAATTTGCCAGTTCATATCAGTCCAAGTTCTCGAATCCTACTTGCCAACACTGCCCGGAAGCTGGCTTTCCGGTTGGGTCGATGTTGACGACGGAGGTGACGGGCCCGTACCGTGTCGTGTGCCCGGAGGTTCGTGGATCCCGACCCGGGATGTGCTCAGGGAGACGGGACGAGACGGACGGAAAAGTGGACACTCCCGTTCGAGAGATATTGAAAGCTTAGATCTGCTGGCCGTCTGTTGAAAAATCCCTTTACTCCGTCTCTTTCCGCTCTCTCCGTTCTCGCTAGTCGCTTCATCCTCCGTACCCCGGGATTACTCCGCTCTCCATTGTCAGAGTCGTTATCAGCTCTCCGTTGTGGACCAGC
Organism: Cylindrodendrum hubeiense; assembly: GCA_014621425.1. Taxonomy (NCBI): domain Eukaryota; kingdom Fungi; phylum Ascomycota; class Sordariomycetes; order Hypocreales; family Nectriaceae; genus Cylindrodendrum; species Cylindrodendrum hubeiense. The sequence goes on along the minus strand of JAANBB010000046.1, from coordinate 26,470 downwards.
CCACTTCTTTTGGTACTTACTCCTTACTACGAATCGAACCAAGATCCACCAGTAAATTTCTGCCGTCGGAATTACTTTCTTGTTTCGGATGAGTTAACATTCTATTACATAATCACCAACGCGATAAGGAAGCGCGAGGTCGCACAAATGCAGGTCAACCAGCCGTCGGCTAGACTAGGCACAACGGAGAGAACTGGCATAATGAGAACACGGCTTAACGGGAACGACGGTGGGAATAATTGTGGCTGCACAAAAGGCATTCGCTCGACGGGAATTATGACGTGTGTGGTGACAAATCTGGCCGGCGGAGAAGTGTCCGACAGCAACGAGAGAGAGGGGAGAGACAAATCGAGCCGAGGCCAGTCCTGGTCACAAGGACAGAGATGGACTCGTTTTCACTGGTCAACTACAGTTCTTATCATCGTCATGTGGCGTGAATGTGCTAGGCCCGGCTTAAAGCCGTTAGCTAGATGAACTCTGATGATGCTCAAAGTAGAAAAGACCGTCAGACGGAAGCTTGAGAGTGCCATTCCTGCGTAGCTGACGGGCTCTGCTCAAAATTGAGGTGAGCGGTTGCGACCATGGCTTTTTCCCACGGTTGTATCTCTTTCCGTAACAAATTGAGACGATGGTGGATCAGGCTAATGGGGCCGATCACGGGGATCTTTGAGATTTTATGAAAGAAATGTGGGGTATCAAGATCGGAACCGCAAGAGATAAACAGTAGTATATCATAATACAACCGGCTCTCGGCCGACCAGGTAGGATTGGGCCGTAGAGGGGGAGGATGCCATGCCATGCGAAGGGCGCCGCTAAACCACAACCAGTTCCTCATCCATCTCTGTCCGGTCCGGAGCGATGACTGGCCTCGTTAGCCGGTAACCTAGGTTAGTGCAAAATACATTGGTCAGCAGTGACTCGACCGCTCAATTGTCCCAAGCAATAAATATTGCCGGCGTGTATTGTCCAGTCTTTCCCCCGCTCGTCACAATCCCGCGTATTGACACCACCGTCGTAACGTGGCTGCTCCAGGATGTCCAAAGACTCAATGGAAACGCCAAGGCTTGACCAGGCCCTAGATATTGAAAAGGAAGCCCCGGCGACGCAATGGGATGGCGATGAGAAAACCTCGAGCCATGGAGAGGGCAGCGATCAAGACGACAGCCGGACAGTACGAGAGGAATCACCACAGCCGCCCGATGACGAATATGAGTCGCAGGCGCAGGGCCATTCTTTAGGAGGAGTTATCCGACGCAGCTTGAGCCGTGTCAGCTCAACCATTCAACCCGGGCCACCTCCAGATGGCGGACTCCAAGCGTGGCTGCAAGGTAATTAAAAATTCCGCTATCCGATTGGGTGACATTCGAATTGCCAATCAAAACTCTTATAGCATCTGCTAACACCGAAATTGTATCAGTGCTGGGTTGTCACTTGGTTGTCATGAACTCCTGGGGCTTTGTCAACTCCTTTGGCGTGTTTCAAGCCTACTACACAACATCCCTTGGACGCGAGCCCTCGGACATCTCGTGGATTGGATCTCTGCAAACTTTCTTACTGTTCTTCATTGGAACATTAGCTGGTCGTATCACTGACGCCGGCTATTTTCGACATGTCTTTCTTACGGGCGCCGTATTCCAGCTTGTCGGCATCTACACCGCCTCTGTCGCTACGACATACTGGCAGCTCCTCCTCTCACACGGTATATGCATCGGAATCGGCAATGGCTGCATATTCACCCCGACTCTCACGATTTTATCGACATACTTTAGCACAAAGCGCTCGATAGCGATCGGCATCGCCGCCTGCGGAAGCGTAACGGGAGGAGTCGTGTTCCCCATCATGGCACGACAGTTGCTGCCATCGGCGGGATTCCCATGGACAATGCGCGCCATCGGCTTTATCCTTCTTGCAAACCTCATTGTGTGTTTGTTGATCATTAAACCGAGGATCCCGCCGCGACAGACAGGCCCATTGATCGATTGGGCGGCGTTCAAAGACCCAGCATATAGCTTCTACGCTGCGGGCGCCTTTTTGGTGAGCATCTCCCACCAGCTTCTGATCCCCATCTAATATTGACCTCAATACTAATCGTCATAACTGCAGTCTTTGTGGGGCGTCTATTGTGCCTTCTACTTCGTGGCCTCGTTTTCTCGTGACATTATCAAGCCGGCTTTTAACACGCTTGAGTCTCTCAACTTGCTGATCTTGCTCAACGCCATGGGCATCATCGGCCGCACGGTACCCAATTACATCGCCGACCGCTTTGGCCCGATCAATATTTTCATACCCATCTCGTTCCTCTCCGGTCTGTTGACGCTCTGCTGGGTTGCTGTCGAATCCCCGACGGGAATATACGTGTGGACGACTTTCTACGGCATCTTCGGCGGCGGCATCCAAAGCCTGTTCCCTGCTGCGCTCAGCTCGTTGACAACGGACCTGAGCAAGGCAGGTGTCCGCATTGGCATGGTGCTGACGATTGTAAGCTTTGCCGTGTTGACGGGGCCGCCTATCGAGGGTGCGATTATTACGGCCATGGATGGGAAATATTACGGTGCGCAGGGCTTTGCAGGTGTGTCGCTGCTGCTAGGAATGGGTTGCTTCGTTGGGGCTAGGATGTCAAAGACGAAGAAAATTGGCGGATGGAAAGCTTGAGTATCATAGAGAGCATAAAAGGCTATACTGTACATTTAATACTATCTTCATATCCTCTACAACAACAAGCCTCGGGAATTTTGACACTTGAAAACTTCCAAGATCACAGGGTCTGTGATTGCTTTGTTGCCGGGAGAGTACAGTTAAAAGGTACCTCCGGTCTTGACCACGGCGTCAAGGAACTAAACTTCAGCCGTTGGGCTCAGTCAGCATGTAGTTGCCCTTAAACCGACAGTACTCGCCCTGAACGAAGGCAGCTCAGCTAAGCGTGCGGTTGATTTGGGTTCTAGGATATATTAGATTGATTAGAAAAGCTACCGTAGGTGATAATACTTATTTGGCAGTTGCGGGTGTGCTCCCCTTGAGCATATGGTCCAGTCATCGAATGCTTCGGGCTCCACCAGAATCCCCGGACCGGGGAACGCCTCACCCAATACTTGCCGATAAAAAATTATTTGCCCGTTACGTTTATTAAAAAGATGCAACCTCACACTTCTCAGAAGCAAGTTACAATGCCTGGCTAGAAAACTGACAAAGAAGATTTCAGAAAAGGCAAAAAATGAAATCCCCGAGACCTGGCTCGAACAGGTGACCTTTCGGTAACGAAGGTGGCAGTTACAGCCGAACGCTCTTCCAGCTGAGCTACTCGGGGAGTTGTCAATGAAGACAAGACGTCGCTGACAGAGTCTTGAGGCCTCTGCACGCCTGCGGTCATGTAAAGTAGAGCGAGCACACACTGCAACCAAGGAGTCATATGATGATTCTGAATTGCTACTTGATTGGCGGCACCGACTAGCACATTCAAACTATACTAAATTCGTTTCCAGCATTGTTAGATCAGAACCATGATAGAGTTAGATGGATCGATACGCTGGGACTGCGGGGCAGATAGAAATCCATGAACAGTGCTTGGAGACCCCCTAATTCTTGAGCGTCGAGGTCCATTCGCCGACCGTCATCACTCTGTCCACGATCATCGGCCAAATGAGATTCGTTGCGGCATCTTTGGCGGCAGTTGAGAATCCAGCGGTGCCATCAGTCCTTTATTAATGTATTAGTTGGTAGGAGGAAAAAGGTGAGGAAGAACCAATACTTACAGAAGGGTAACATGATAACCCCTGATTAGATCGCAACCTGTCAGCTTTTGCCTTGCAGTGGATTCAATTCACATTGAGAACCAGTATAGTTACTTACAGCTCTCTGCCGTATCGGGCTGTAGTCTCGAGGCAGGTGTTTGCAACCATGCCGGCCATGACCAGATGGGTGATTTCGCGTTGATGGAGCTGATAGTCCAAGTCGGTGTTGGCGAATGAGCTGTGACCATCGCGTATTGTTAGCGATCAACAAGCATACTCTGGGCGACAAAATTGAGATCTAATGCCGAACACCCTTCCTGTGCATCGTTTGATCTCCCGCCTGAAGGTAAGACTCACCTGCTGTTCCAGTGCTTGCTGACAACCACGTCCCCATTGCCCAGCACATCCGGCTCGAGCCCTTCCAAGATCTCAGCTCCCCAACTTCCCTCCTCGAAGGCCTTGCTGCTCTTCAGTGCCGTCGTCGACGAGTTCATATGCTGCCACTCCTTGTAATTGCCCTCCCTCCAAGTCTGATGAAGCCCATAGTAGATTGGAATATGGGCTTCACGGGCGGCCTTGACGATTTCCTTCAGGTGGGAAACAGTGTCGGAGGCAGTAAGCGATTCACTGACTCGACCGTACAATTTGCCCTCAGGGTGGATGAAGTCGTTGTAGGGGTCAATGAGGACGATGGCCGTCTTGGGAGCCGAGGTGGTGGGGGCAGACATGATGTTGATAGTGAGTGTTGAAAGGATTGGGTTGAGATGAAGTGCTTCAGATACTAAAGAGAAGGGGTGTTGGAATGTATTAAATACTCAATTAAGTAGACAGTGTACAGGAGTCTCAAGTGCTGAAGAGATGCATGGCCACCGTCATCCTGAGCTCATAAATGCGGCGGCGTTGATGACAAATTTAGGCCTCCACGGCCAGAGGGTGGACTAAGTGCTGTATTACCAATCACATCCGTGAGACCACGAATGAGCCCTCATGTTGGCTCAGTAGCTCCCCAACACTGCAGTGTCCTGGGCCGACTTTGCCGTGGTGTGGCGGCTTTGCACCAGCTCGGCAATGGCTACGATTCACGTGTGTGCCCACTGGTGGATCATGGCGGCAGTAGGCAATGTTCTGGTGTGCTCAACAAGAGAATTTAGTCTAGTCCCTCCTTGATGTCACCATTATACTCCCCACTGTGTGCGTACTTGCAGCAACTTGATAGGGGTTTACCACGCTGCAGATGCAAGATGGATGACAAATTTAACCGGGCTTTCCGGAACCCCGCTCGACAAGTTTGTTGAACTTGGGCGAGAGGATGACACTTAGCCCAATCAAGCCATCCCATTGTGGGCAATTCTATTGGATGGAATAACGAGAAGCCATGCGTGTGTTGCTGACCAATTTAATGCATGTCAGTGAGGATGAGGGGTATCTCCATGCATACGTACGATAGGTTTCAGTGGCCGGGCAGTGCAAACGCGTAATCGACGTATAAATATTTGTGCAAAGGTGTTTTCGGCCTAATTCCTCCATCATCTGCACCGCAGCGTGAATATAACTCAGAATGCCGTTCTACGATATTTCCCACACGTACGCCTTCACCCCCGTTCGCCGGGAAGCTCTGGCTGAACGCATCACCACGCTCCACTGCACCATGTTCAACACCCCCTCCCTCTTCGTAAACATTCGCTTTTCCCCCATCAAGGACGAAGAGTACTGGTACGGTGGGAAGCGCAAGACCAATACCAATCGAATCTTTGCCCATGTGCGGGGTGGCTCTAGCCGGAGCCCCGATGACTTCGCAAAGCTAGCCAAGGAGATTGAGGCCATCTGGGATGATGTTGTAGGCAGGAAGGAGTCCGATATTGGACCTGGCAACCCCAAGATCTTGCAGGCAGTGTTTGTTGTGCCAGGCATAGTAGCAAGGGAAGAGGGGATTGCTATTCCACAGGTAGGCGTATGCGACATTAAAGATGGACATGACTCTAACGTGATTCAGGCGGGAATGGAGCAGGCTTGGTTTCGGGAAAACCTTCCCTCATTCCAGCAGAGGGCAAACAGTGGTGATGAAGACTTCCAAGACTTGATTGCGGAACTCAGAGCTAGGCCCGAGTTGATGGGTTGAAGCTGTCGTATCACACGGATTTGGGTTGATCTTGCAGAAGACATGCGCACAGCACACGTCTAATTCTTTATTGCGATGTTCCCAAGTACTATAATACTACACTCACTGCTATAGCATAGCATCCTCGGCATGTTGAACGCCGAGGCAGGTGAATTGCGTCTCCTTGTTGTTGAATACATCCTCCATTACCATCAATACTATCACGTTTCAACATGACTAAGGCTCGCCTTGCACACTCTCAAAAATCGCAATCCCCTTGTCGGTGCGACCGGGGGATTGGACACTTGTGACACACCTGTATACCTCCTCAAGAAAGGTACTCCGAGGGCGTAGACACATTGTTCTTGGCGGCCCAGGCCTTCATGTCAACCTTGCAGTTGTCTTGAGCGCCAGAGAGAGCAAACTGGGTGGGAACGCCATCGATGCGGTGGGTCGAGTTGATGTTCTTGACCATCGTGATCTGGAAGCAGGTGGCGCCGCCCTGTCGGGAGGTAATGGTCGAGATAGAGAGGAAGTATGTCCAGATCTGCATTCCGAGGTTAGCAAAGTTGTTTAAATGTCGCAGCATCTTGTCTGTGCATTGGGTTGCTTACGCGGTACCATCGCTCGCCGTACTTGGCCACCACCTTCTCGCGGTTTCCGAGCCAGTTGCGATACCATTTCCACAAGGTGGCGGAGTAGTGGACACCCACGGTATCGACCTGTTTGATCTCAAAACCAGCAGCCTCGGCTTTATCGATGACCCAGCCCAGTGGAGTTGATGCATCAGCGCCAGGGAAGATGTGCTTGTTCATGAATAGGCCCCAGATCAAGTCCTCGTATTGCCACGACTTGCGTAGACCAGAGTACTGCAAGAAGAAGACACCATCGTCATCGAGTAGGCTGTACATTTGACCCAGGAAGGATGAGAAATGGCGGATACCGACATGTTCGGACATCTCAAGGCTGGTGATCTTCTTATAGCCAACACCACCATCCTTAGAAACGGGAATATCGCGATAGTCCATGCAGAGAATCTTGCTCTGTTCATCAGAGATGCCGACCTTGGCCAAGGCACTGTTTCCCCATGCAGTCTGGTTTCTACCGAGGGTGACTCCAGTGACATGGGCGCCGTAGTTCTCGCTGGCAAAGCGGGCGAGGGTGCCCCAACCGCAGCCAACATCCAGCATAGTATCTCCCTTCGTAAGACCGATTTTCTCGCACACAACGGCCAACTTGTTGTCCTGGAGTTCCTCTAGAGTTTCCTCCCTGTTGACATCTGAGATAAGGCCTGAAGTGTAGATCATTCGGGGGCCGAGGAACCAAGCGTAGAAGTCGTCACCGCGGTCGTAGTGGTCGCGAACCTGCTCCTCATCTTCACCATGTCAGCCAATTGCAATAATATCCGAGCAAGAGTTTGTCATACCCTGTGAGCGAGTGTGCATTATAACCTCAGGCATCATGCCGAACAAGAAGTACCTGATAAGACCGATAGTGAACCGGAAGCTCGCCCAATCGTGTCGGTATTCAAGGACTTCAAGAGGATCTCCCTTGAAATCGACATCACCATCGAAGTACATCTCGTGAAACGTCTCCAACGGGATCTTATTGCGGCCACGGTATCTGAAACGGTCGGAATCTTTCTTGAAGTCGAGGTAGTATTCGATGGGGCGACCAGGCAAGCGAGCCTTCTCGGTCTTGCGAGGGCTGATGGTAGACACAACCAGCCAGTAGGCGGCGAGCAAGGGGAGATCGACGATGAGGGCGATGAAGACGGCCGTGATAAAGCCCCCTCCAGCCGACCAGCTCAGGCTCAGGGGAACGAAGATAAGGATCGCGAAGAGGGCGGGGTTGTAGAAGGTATCGGAGCCGGCTCCGTCAGCGGGAAGGGGGGCATTCTTGATGGCGGGAGACTGTGAGGGAATATTGGTTAACACTTGATTTGACCTGGGGATTGACCTTGAGACCAATTCCATCGGGCGAGCATCAATTGCATCCGGAGAGTATCAATTGCATCGTGGAAATTGCGCCCTGATAAACCCAATGGGGATTGGGACCAATTGAAGCCACCATAAGCTCCAAAGAAGCCCGACAACAACTTTGAGCGTTACGTACCCTCGTAGTAGAGACATTGTAGTTCTTCAACTCATCAAAGTTAGGCTGGGTGAACTTGGGAGTCTCGATGAACTCAAAGTCCTTGTCATGGACAGGGGCGAGTTTTTTCATAACTGCTTCAAGTACCCGATACCAATGGCTCGAGAATTGGAAGGATGATGATGCTAGTGATTGTTAAGTTGTTCAGCTAGTTCTTGTAGGACAGCTTTTGTGGGTTGAGACAAGCCGTGTAGCTACCTACGTAAGCAACAGGGATGGTCCGTCAGGCACCCGTTTAAGAGCTGAAACACTAACCCTAATGTGGCTGTCTTGAACTACTGCATCAATACGAACATATTTCCACTCCAGGCTCCCAAATACCGTCCCTGCTCTACCGGGAGCGGGACATAGGCAACCATTTTAATCAATCTTAGTGGACTAGTTACCGCGGCTACAAAGCACAGCCGCACATCCAAGACCCAAAATGGTCCACTGTTCCGATGCGCAAAATTCCCGGTTGGCCATCTGTTGGAATGAATATAGGAGACCCCTGGGATCCGCGTATCCGATCCCGGAGCCCGTTACCCCTGTTTCCCGCAGGTCAAAAATGGGCCTTGTTCAGAATAACCACCCCGCAACACACCGTTTTCCCGGCAGTCCGCGGACAGCCGAAGGGCTTGGCTCCGTGGTGTTGATAAGATATTCCAGGGCTTCCAAGTTTAGCATCATAGAGTCACTGTCGAGATGATTAGCCATCACAAGAGTTAGCATGAAGCATACGCTCAGCAACGTATCATTGTGATTGCGATAAGTGATGGAGTTGATCGGATCTAGCACTCGCTAATTAATGCATCCATTAAATCCGAAATAGCGTTAGACCTAGAGGTGAGGCTAGTCGCGACGCCTTCGATGGTCAATTTGTCATCAGTGTGCTTTTACGTAGCGGCTATTCGCTATCTAAATTTTCTGGGATGGTTATCTACTCCAGGCGCATCACAGGAGAGCCCGGGAGAGCCGAGGGCAGTGAGATTTCTAGATATACACCGAATCGATCAAATTAACTAATCAATACAGAGCCCTCCGTGAAAGGATTCCATACTATCACTTCTGGAATACAGGGCGAGTTCTAATCTCCTTGACGAGCTGGATGAAATCAGGGTCACCAGCAGCAGCCAGCTTCTTGAACTCCTCCGTGTTATCTTTGACCCATTGCTCAAAGTGTCCAGGCTAGAGCGTGTCGTTAGAACAATCGGTGTACTTCGGTTGAGAATAATGCTTACCATTGGCAGGTGGAAACCTCCTTCCTTTGCCGCGTCCAGCGTCCCCTTGATGTAGATTCCCCTCAACCTTTGCTCACGGGGTCCCTTGCCCACGACTTCATCCCATATGGACTCCAACTTGTCGGACAGGCCCTGCAGTTGTGCCGGGGTTCGGCCTGTGCCGCTCCGCAGACTAACAAACAGGCGGTTGATCTGGGATGGCTGGCCACCAACAAAGGTGTTCGACAATGGCCCTTGGGAGACATCGACAAATCGACAGTTGACGATGAAACGGGGAGCGTTGAAGGTGAGGGCATGGTAGTCGGTGATTGCACTGGCAAGCGCCTGCCTCTGAGTGACAGTCAGGCGGATGGCATGCTCAAACTCGTAAAGAGGCATTGTGGCTGCTAGACTGTACTTGAATACGTCTAGTCCGAGTTCTGTGTGTCAATGGACTAGCTCTGCCGTTATCAAAGGCTCTTTATATCCAATGTACGGTCGATGTACAAGCGGCGCGACGGGCTGGATGTGATGACAAATTTAGGGCACATCCCGCCATTGGGAACAAGGTTACAAGCGGCCTAAGGCATAGTTGATTCAGTCTTGGTATCTAACCGAGGTCGAATTCGACGCCGATATCGTAACACCTCGTCGTCAAACTGCCGGACGTCCACAACTGTGGAGAAGGGGAGTGTGCATATGTGATGACAAAGTTGACCTGAAGGGCGCAGCAAGCGACAGGCTAGTTAAAAGAGGGGTATCAGTCGAATATCCAAGGGCATAAGCTAGGTTAACTAAAACACACTGCCGTAGTTGAACACGTCATGGACAAAGTCGCTTATCCACGGCGAGTTGAAGAAGTGGATACAACATTGATGACAAATTTAAGGTAAAGCGGGTCCATGTGAGTGGGACGTAGGCATCAAGACACTGACCAGGGCGCCAATAATCGCACTCCTCGTGATAATTTTGACAGTAAGAGGGCTGTATCGATAGTGGAAATGCAGGCGTTAATCTGCAATGACATTCTGCCGGCCATTGGCAAGTTAATAGAATGACCAGAACTCCCCATGACACATTTCACAGCACATACCCGGAAGATTTGAGAAGCAGATTGCCATTTCAACATCAAAACAGGCTCTGAAGAAGGCCAATTACCCGCACGTACCACATACACAGGCGACTTTAGCCTCTAACTCTGGCTTGCTAACTTCAAAGCCAACACTAGGTCTATTAATGCCAAAAGATTACACGCGGTTAATCGCCAATCAATGCAGATAACTTCTTCTTCAACTCCTGGAACGACTGGGTCACGATGCTTAATTGCGTCCGGGAGGCCTCGAGCTCCTTCTCGAGCGTTTGTTTCTCCGCCCTTAAAGCATCTGCCTCCTCGACGGCAGCCTTTTTGCCAGCCGCCTCAGCCCTAAGCTTCGTGATTTCGCCAGTTGATACTCGTGCCATGTCGGCCATTTTTCGCGCCAGAAGTAGCTCATTCTGGCGAATGTTCAGTTCTTGCCGCTGTTGGGATAGCTGAGACTCGAGGTCGGAAACGCGGCCTCGCAGCACGGAGGTGGTTTCCAGCTCGCAGTATAATGTCCGCAGCGCAGAATCCACATCCGTGGCCAACGTAGTAAATTTAGATTTCCGCTGTCGTATAGACCGCGATACCGTGTCTTGTTTATCTGTTGCTGATGACGTGGATGCGTGATCAGCGTTGCTGGGGGCGGGGAGCGCCGGCACTCTTGGTTGGGCTTGAGATGTTGACGGGGCAATCTCAGTCTGGGGTTCGTTGGTTATTGCTCTCCCTAATGCAGCGTTTTGGTTAAGATGAGGGCGACCCTCGGAATCCGCGGCTTCCGCCTGCTGTGATGTTTGTGTATTAACGGCCTGCCAGCGATTCTGGCTTGCATCTTGAATCGGGGTGAGAGTAGGTGATGCCGGAGGCGTGATGGGAGGCGCCTCAAGGTGCCATTTTCTGTCCACGCATATGCCACAGTGCCAGTGCTGGGCTACCTGATGCGAGAATGACCCATTCTTGGGCTTACACGCTTCGTGGAAAGATAGTCGACAGCTGACACAGTATTCAAGATTATCGGGCAGTTTACATGTGAGGCAGACCGTATCGTGCGGTGCCCCGACTTCTAAATGGTGCCGGTGTTAGCACTATGGGATTTTTGTAGGGACAGGACTATCTCACTTTTCCAGGCTTTATGTCTTGCCAACGCTACAGTGATGGGCTCCCCCGGTACGTATGGTGGAATATCGAGAAGACCTAGCTGCGGCTGCGAGGGCGCGGTATTTAATATAGAATTTTGTGTTCCATCTCGGGCTGTGGCTTCCTGCACAACCGCGGTAATGGAATCGGCCACTGCCTCGGTGCCAGTGCGGCGACTCCGGGTACTGGGCGCTTTCAACCGCGGACGCTTCACTGCAGGCTCACCACTACTGCGGCTGTTGCGGTCCCCCGAAGCAGCCGACATGGAGGATAAATAGTATATCAGGCGGGCTGGGGCGGTGTGGTTGATATCTTGGAGCGAAGTTACGACGGATGGATGACACACTCTCACTCAGGACGAAAAGGAGAATGGCATGTCGCAATTTTCCACACCCGTTGCGCCTCTGATTTGTAATATGACTTTTCGGAACCATAGGTGCTTAGTCAGGGCCATTCGCGTGTCCAAACCACTGCGTCACCTGACCCCCGCCAGAATGTGCGTGCCAACCACGGCGATTTATCTTCGCTCGGAACCAGAAAATTACATAGAGATGGAAATATTAGTAACAACTCTACCTCAAATCATAGGTGATGCACACACATTGTATTGAAGGAAAGTTGGGGAAATTGTTGACGTAAAGCTCGTGTGCCCACAGCCGAACAGTGTCCTCGCAGCTTTCCGCAATCTTGACCGATTCATTTCGGGTTATTCTCTTGAAGACTTAGGTCTTCTTGAAGTTTCTCCATGAATTAAAATCACCTTAAATATTCATGGGTCTAATCAGCGGTTGGTTTTGGCGAACGGGATTGTGGATGAACTGTGTAGGGTAGATCATTGCATAAACATACATTGGCCCCCCTAGAGGGGTTTATCTTCGTCGTGAGAGGTTGGGAGAGATGACCGCACCAATTGTTAATTGCGAACGATCACATAAAATACAACACACGGAGGCGTTGACCGGATGAGGCTGCTAGGGCGAGCCTTGGCTTTCTCCTGCTAATAACGTAGTGTGTCCCTGACGGGGCGTGGACGAGATCCAAGCTACTGGTACATAAATTAGTCAATTGGTCGCATTAAACTTACAAGTCGACTTACCCTGATTGAGATTGACTCCATCATTCGCAAACAGTGACCGGTGTCTAAAGTTGGTGTGAATTGCCGTAGAGAGCTTCTCCAATGCTTGATGACCAATTTAAAGGTCTGGTGTGAGGGCAACATGGATGACAAATTTGTTGGTCACAGACGTAGCGACATCGGCGATTATCGATTGAAGGGGTGTGGTGATAACCATGGTAATTGTATTTAATGACGCATTGGTGGTACGAAGGGCGTAACGACATGATGGACCCATGGCTCGAGTCAGTCGATTCGGATAGAACCGGCTTGCTGTGGTTGACCAAGTGACCCCTCAACTAGATCGTGGCACCACGAGGCATCATTGTTCGGCCACTCTCACCCTGGGCCAGCTTATTGGTACATGGAAGGGAAAATAACAGCCCGATGACAAATTTGGGGGTTCTACCCTTCCTGTATATGTTCACCCTCTTCTTCCCACATTGTTGATAACTCAAGCACTTGCCTACCCAAGGATTCACATCAAATCCTCATTTCAATTCCTTCAAGCCATCATGTCTAAGCAAGCAATCTTCACCGACAAGGCTCCTGCCCCTATCTCATTGTTCTCCCAGGCCATTGTCCGCAATGACATGGTCTACTGCTCCGGCATGGTGGGCTTAGACCCTAAGACCAACAGTCTCGTTGATGGCGGTGTCACAAGCCAGACGGTTCGTCCAAATCATGTCCCACGATGGGTTATTTGCTGACATTTTCTCTCCTTAGACTCAACTTCTGAACAACCTGACTCATATCCTCGAGGCCTCTGGCTCCAGCTTGGAGAATGTTCTCAAGATCAATGTCTATATTCTGTCTATAGACAAATTCGGAGCCATGAACGAGGGGTACAAGCCTTTCTTCCCTGGGGTGCTGCCAGTGAGTCTCACTACCGTTTCCAGTGACTAGAAGAGCAGCTAATGAGATATTTCAGGCTCGCACATGCGTCGCTGTGAAGGAATTGCCCATCGGGGCTGATGTTGAGATGGAATGCACCGCTTTCCGATCGTAATTCATAGTATTGTTGGATATAGAGGATATGAGGTTGCTCTCAACCTCATAAATGTTACCAAGCTTGTTATTCCACCCTCCCGCTTCATAGCTCCCTCGTCAGTTCAACATCCGACGGCTATACATCATCCTGACATATGGAAACACAAAATGGAAAGAAAACTAACTAATGATGGCGTTACATCACTCCACCGTTGGATTTTAGTGCTAGTGGATCCAGGCCTTTCAGATACTCCGCATCCCACAGGGCCCATGCTGTGACGTTCGAAAATGTACTGTGATCAATTAACGCCGCGCGGTTCCGAGATCCTCACCGCTCTTAAGCTCGAACTCAATTCACCCTATCTAACCTCTTCCCAATTTGGGCTTAGTTAAACGTGCACGTTGACGCTTACAACTGGAGCCCCAGCTGTCAACTGGCGGCCTTGAGAGGAGGATTTACGCGTGCCATATTTGCGGATCCAAATACCTAGTCCCACTATCGATATGTCCAATGGCGTAGCTTGAAACAATCCTTAGTAATGTAGAATTATATGGGACCAATGCTCTAGAACGCTAGATAAAAGCTTAACATGTTCCCCTCGGTTATCGCTGCCGTGTTCGCATAGCACTTTATCAATACCTACAGCCTCTCTTCGGTGCCGTTATTGCCCATAAACTCTCTTTCTCACCCAATAAATATTAACTCTCGTTTTACCGATTACAAAATGCCATCAGGTAGCTTCTTAGACGACTATAGCGAAGGCGCGCACCCACAAATCTTGGAGAAGCTTCTCGAAACAAATCTCTCACAGCAGAAACCCTACGGCGACGATGAGTACTCGATCAAGGCCAAAGCATGTCTGAGAGAGAAGTTAGAGTCTCCTGATGCGGCAATATATCTTGTCGCCAGCGGCACCCTCGCCAACATTATCTCTATCGCAAACTGTTTGCGCCCACATGAGGCCGTCATCTCGGCGAGCACTGGGCATATTTTGGTCCGAGAGACTGGCGCTATTGAGGCGATAGGGCATAAAATCATTGTCGTTACCCAGGAGAACGGCAAGTTGACGCCAGAAGGCATTCAGGATGCCCTGGACAAGAACGCAGTCTACCCTCATATGGCGAAACCCCGACTCGTGTATCTTTCCAACGCCACGGAGGTGGGCACCATCTACACCAAAGCCGAACTGACCGCTATATCCGACCTGTGCAAAAAGCGAGGCCTGTTTCTCTTCCTAGATGGAGCGCGAATCGGAGCGGCTCTCTCAGCAGCAAAGAACGACCTCACGCTCGCCGACATCGCCCGCTTGACGGACCTCTTTTGGATTGGTGGAACTAAGGTGGGGATGCTCCTCGGCGAAGCGATTGTTATCAACAACAAATCCCTAGCGGAGGACTTTGCGTTCCATGTCAAGCAGCGCGGAGGTCTCCTTGCCAAAAGTCGGGTTCTGGGAATCCAGTTCCTAGAGATGTTCCGCTCAAACCTCTTCTTTGACTTGGCGAAGCATGCCAACGAACTGGCACAGCTTCTTTCCACAGGAATTACGGAAGCGGGACTCAAGTTGGAGGCTGAAACGGAGACTAATCAGGTATTTGCGATACTACCTAATGCCCTGATTGAGAAGCTTCAAAACGAGTTTCATTTCTATGTTTGGGAAAAGGTTCCTGATGATAAGGCTGTGGTTCGACTCGTCACGTCATGGGCGACGACTAAAGACCAGGTTACTGCATTTATTAAAGAGTTGGAGGGTTGAGCTCTGAAATTTTAATTATTAAAGCGAGCATATACATATATATGTACATAGCAACCCCCAATCTCTGCATCTATAGAAAGCCGGATAGTAAAGTAAACATAACTATTCAGACTCCGTATCTGGTCTTGGATGGCTTCCAGACATATCTATCTGCCTTGATGCATTGCCCTTGCTCCAGACCAATGGTTCCATAGCAAGGTCGCTCGATTCGGGATGGAATATGGTGGTCAGTATCCGTCCAATGGATATGTGCTTGAGATTTTGCTTTAACCCGTCCAAACTGGCGTGACCGAAGACAACGGATCCAGTGACGACCACACATACCAGACATATGCATAATAAAACGATGAATGCTGGGATTCCAAACGCCCAGTGATACTTGATCCTGTGGACAGTTGGCCGTATTTTGACGTCCGCGGCATGATCAGGCTCCATGTTATAGGACCCAAGAACACCCTTGGAGCCAACAAGAGCCGAGGCAGCAATGTCAGTCCACAGGAGCTGAATTATTTTTGACGCCGACTCTGCAGAACTCGAAAGCTCCTTCCACCGCATCCACAAGCTCAGACTGCCTTGGGCGGTATAGTCTATCCCTGTCCAGGATGAGCTTGCATAAAGGCGCATGGTTTCATAGGCTGTAACAGGCAAGATGGCTCCAGGCAGATTTGTCATCGGCTGGTAGCTAGTCATAGCTGTTGAGATCGACGCAGGCAGATACAATGATGGAGCCCGAACGGTGCTGATATTGTGGAAATTCTCAAAGGATGGATCCAAAAGGCCCCAGATGGGTTCAAATTGTTGAAGGGTGAAGACCGAGTCTTCCATACCCCATAAGGGCATTTCGCTTTCGTCTTGATACGTTTTCTCTTGCACGGCCTTGACAACTAACCCTTCTAGGTTATTGGTAGTACCATTGTGGAAGAAATCGACTGTCTTGATGGTAGCCTTGACAGATGATGCACAAGAGTATACTGGTGTCGACCATTTGCTCCCGTCGTCGAAGATATTGACGGGACCGCCGTCGACCCGTTTAGGAACTCCTTGAATGAGTTGACACATGACGTACGTGCTGTTCAGCCTGGTGGTGTAATCTGGCCACTTGTGTGTCGCATTGAATTGCCAACCCTCACAACGGTCCTCTGGGTTAGAGTTAGTACCCACAGACTAATACGAGCTTGGGAGAGGGGTAGAGCTTTGGTAAACTCACGAGCATCTTCAAACCAAGTCTCATTAATGCCCGATGGATTAGGATACAGCGTATCTCCACTAAACATAACGCTGACACCAATGTGGGCGCCGAATTCTTCCCCAAATTGCAACGTCTGGTAGTCTCCCATGGTAACGCTGGAGTCTGGAATGCGGATTTTGAACTCTTGATTGAGCTTTGAGTCGATCCGATCATAGGCTTTAGTCCCCGCAGTCTTGTTGGTGTTGTCTGTGATATTCATGAAGCCCATTGTCAGTCCATTGGCGAGCCATGCTGCTTGATATGCTCGCGTTCTGAGCTCTGGCACATTGACGCCATTCCGCGAATCATTGCGCGGGTCAGTCTTGTTAATATTAACGAAGCCGCCCCGATCCGTGAGAACCATCTCGGAGATGGAGAACTGATTTGATCCGCCGGAGCTCATGGTGACTGTGAAATCGACAGTGACATTCAAGTCAACACACTGGACGTCAGGCTGGAGGAAGAGAAGGTCTTCTGACCATGTAGCGCCTCTGGTGTGACCGACTGGCAAAGTGTGGTTCCTGAAACCGATCCCGCCCGACTTCCCATCGACTATTAAGCCTTCAACAGCTCGGATGTCATTGTCTTGCGCAAAAGAGTCGATGTATCGAAATCGTCCACCTGGGACGTTTTCCCCATCGTCTCGATCCCGATCATAGAACGGCGCCTCTTGTCGCCACTCAATGTCGAAAAAGTTGGATATTGTTGTATTGCGATTTTTCGTCCCGCTCATATAAATGTCGTGAAGCATTTGAGGGACGGTACTGTTAATCGGAGATTCCGTACCGCAAAATATACCGGTGTTATTTTGGATAAAGTTCAGAGCGTTAGAGGTATAAGGGCATGGTGCAGCGCAGGTGTGATAGTGGCATATCCGAGTATATGAGGCGTTGACTCGAGGTGAAGTTCCCTGAGAGAAGGCGCTTGTGTCTGAGACATAGCCGAATGACGGTGAGGTTAATTCGGAGTCGGGCTCGTCTTGTTCATATAGTCCCAGAGGTGTAACGATACCGGCGACAGAGACGAGAAAAGTGATCAAGGGCACAGTTATAGCGATTAGTGCCACTGACTTGCGCACGCCCAAATTCTTAGATGAGTCCGCTTGGAGGAGAAATGGCCAGTAGGAACTTTGCAGCAGCCTTCCCGCCACATTCCTGCGAGTATTGTTAACATGGATCAAATTAAAGCTAGCGCTGTGCTTACCATGTAGCAGCTGTTGCGCGGTCGCTGAGCTGCCCAGAAAGAAAGAAAGTGAGGGCAGTTGGGAACCAAAGCTGGGCTAAGATGTGGCGTTAGGGACTACGCCGACGGCGTCTTGGCTATTGCAGACATACCAGAGACAATGCCAAAGGCGATGAGACCAGCCACATAACCTGCAGTCCACTCAATCATGATGACTCGCAGTGTCGAGGTATATGCCTCAAAGCCGTCGAGGGCGCTCGATGCTGAAGTATGGGGGGAGTCTGCGAGTTGAACGAAGCACGCGATGATCGCACCCCAGGGGCACCCTGGACCACTTAATACGAATTATACGATGCCATGTTACAATCTCGCTGTGCCTGCACCTCCATGGCACTGCTGCCACCAACTCGTCTTCTATTCGTCGGGACTGACCGAGCTGAAATCATGCCCCCGGCTCGTGCAGCTTTAGGCGTAATTAAGCGTAACAGACCCAATCACTAGTGAGCTTAGCATCAATGGATGAAACGGTCCATCGTCTGAGGGGCAGCCCTAGCAACTCTAATCAGGGTATAGCCTTGTAAATCCCAGACCAGCTGACCTTTGCCAAGAAGCACGTTTCCTTTCTTATATTAATTACATCCCAGGGTCGGAGGGTGGCCAAAACCATGTGTGCCCGCCGTTTTGCAGTGGCGTCCTGAGCCCGCCATGCCTCAACTACAGAGATGTCTGGCAGCCGGCTTCGGCCTGCTCGCGCTCGCGTCGGCAATTATAGACGACGTGGGCAAAGAATATTGCGAAGGCGATGGGTCAATATGCGAGGTGATGGAAACCTTCGATCGCACTTGCAATGAAAAGACTGGAAAGCAGTATTACAAATGCACCTGCGAATCAGGATACGTCCCCATCTACAACGCGTGAGTGGCCCTAGAACCTATTAGACTCTGACTGCATCTGAGCTGCGATATTAATGAATGATTTGTTTTTCTAGTTGTGAGAACTGCCGAGACAACTTTGGAGATGACGTCTTTGATTTGGACACATTCTACTCCTCAATCTGCTCAAGCTACAGCTACAGCATCGCGCCAATGCCTTCAAGCATCATTTCATCACAAAAGGCGCGCAACAAGACTGTTGAGGTTCCCGAGTATACTGGAACAAGTGCAGAAATATACACGTACACTGGCACGCCTATATCCGTGGAGCCTTTCACTACAACGGTTGATATGGGGACGCCTGGCACGCTGCCGGCCATGGCATCCGCAACCGAGACGAACTCGAATGGTTCTCATCAACAGAACCCACGCCATATTGCCGCCGCGTGTGTAGCATTAATCGCAGGCCTGATTTCTTACCTATAAGGCTGTTTAATCTACCTTACGCAAGCCAGAACCGGAATTTCTCGAGCCCGTTCATCATGACGGGCGCTAGTCCATGGCCTTGAGGTCATCCATTTCCACTCGCCAGTTAAAGCGTCTATACTATGAGTCTTAATTTACTGAGGGGTGCAGAACCAGGCCTCGTGGCCAGTATAGAGGGCGAAGAAGATCGGGAACGTAATACATGTAGCAATAAAGTCATTGATGCTCTCATTGTCGCCAAAAAGTAGTTGAAATTCATTCGTGATTATAAGGAGGGAGATTATGACTGCAATTAACCAAGTGGAATAAAGTTAGAAGTGCGCCGTAAAAGCTAGATCATCTAGGAGTCCGCTGTGTCGCGTGGCCGCTTGAAATCGCAGGGAGGTGATCGCCACAACCACACACACGATGAAGCCTGAAATCGAAACATATTAACGAATCAGCTAAAACCCGTAGCTCCAGAATTTGAATACTAAAAATGGTCACAAGAGCGCTGGACCAGGTAAATAAAACGGCGCCCTGTTCGTTGGTGATGGCGAACCAGAAAGGTATTTGCTTATCGCGCGCCATTGAGTACACAATACGACTGCCTCAGCAGAGAAATGAATTCCGGCGGATCAGATTGATGGAAAATACTGGTGTTGATAATATGATCGAGGACCTGGATGCTACCGTCTTTGCCGATAACAAAGAGCGAGGCGCTGGCGTTGGAAATACTATGGAGAGCCTTATTATTCGACGGCACCAGACTACCAATGAGAAGTGATGAGATCCTATATAAAATCACTGGGCGCCAGACGAACTGGCGGGCTACCTTGGGGGGATATCGTGACGCGGTGCCACGGCCTTACCAGCCGCAATAGCAATAAGTTCGGGGTGTGACAAAGGCAAACTCTGCGGTAATAATGGGGTTCCAGTAGCACAAGAAAGTACTAGTTGAACTCCTTGAACTGTAATAATAAAAGCGCGAGGATCCTTTAGATACCGTAGTTGAAGATTTCATCCCAGTTAGGGCCGCCACCGCCAAAGATGATGATGCCCAGGATGATAAGACCACAGATGGTGATGAGCTTGATGCTCGCAAACCTTCGCTAAATATGCCCACCACGACGATATTAAGCAATAGTACCACGACAAGAGCTACAGCAATCCAGACACTGATATTAGACCCCCAGTACTCGATAATAATGCCCGCAGCGCTAAGCTTGGCGCTGATGAGTAGGGTATAGGCGTACCAGTAACTCTAGCCTGCAGCAAAGGCCAGGCTTGGATCGACGAAGCGAGCGACAAAACATGGGATCGCGATACCGAAAATTGGGAGATAGATGACCATATTCACAAGGATTTTCATCCCGGTAGAAACCATTATCACCATCGAGAGGTATGCCATGAAGAGGGGTGCGTGGCCGGTCTTGACAAGGATTGTGCCGGAGCCGATGAAGAGACCGGCTCCGATTGCGCCCCCTGTTTACATATAGGCAGTCAGCATTTATTCCGTACTAACGACAAAGCAAGATAGATTGATCGCATGAAGTGGTAGTGCGAGGGTGTTCGTATTTAGGAGGGACAAGAATCGCAACTTAGCAAGGGGTAGGAACTGAATATGCCGGCTTTTCTGGTTTCAATTTAATTCATCATACTTGGTGCCAATGCCAGCGTCACCATTATGAATGCGGTACCGACCCCTTGGCCAAGTTCACGGCCATTTCTCTTCGCTGGGGGCTACTTTTGGAGATGCTGCTGTGATGGACATGTTTTTGTCAAGTCCAATCGTGTAAATCTGGTATAATCTGGTATCTACTCCGGGAATTGACAGCGAAGAAAGTTTCGGATAAAGAGCTAAAAGGACGAGAAGAAGGAGGTAGAATGAGTCTTGGAATGGAAGCCGACGATTCCCGTCCCCGACGACCGATGATCAATAAGAGCAGTCGCACCGCGTTGCCCGAGAAGAGTAAATGGCTGTTTGGGGCAACGTATGGGCTCTATCAATCATTACCGACCAGCCTTGTGCGTTATCTTGTAGCTTATTTTGAGCCCTGTCCGACAGGCACCACTCATATGCCCTATGCGCCCCATGCGCCCTGTGCGCTATACGAATAACAATCCCCCCCATGACCGATGCTTATCGGAACAGTTCCTTTGGAGAACTGGGTCCGCGGTGCGGGGTGGGTGGCTGCTGATATCGATCCTGTGCATGCGGGGGTCATGCGAGGACGATGGTGGGCATGCGACAAGGGGAGAGAGCAAGAAACCTGACAGAAACCGATGAAACCAGGGTTTATCGGTGCATGATTAAGAAATACTTTGGACGAGGTCAGTTCTGCAGTTTTCCACAATTCTCTACCGCTTTTTACACCAGAGCATCGTCGGAAAGGCGCGAAATTGTACACCGTGGACAAGGCGTGTTATCAGCTGTCGGTGTGGGACTCTACCGAGACAGTGTCTCGGCATTATCAGTTCTCGCCGAATCAGACCAAATGTGCTGCGACGCGTGGCCACATCCAGCAATGTGGGCTGATGATCTGGGTTGCAACAGGAAATGGAAGATATGTGTAATGTTGGACTCTTGGCCATGTTGAAGCGCGTCAAGTGACGACCGCCGCAACGCGCCCCCATTCGTCTAATCCGCCGATGCCCGTCGGTGGCTCGTTGCTTTGCCGAGTGAACTCGTCACCATTGGTTCAGAAAGCCGATAGTGCATTTCCGGCTGTTCTCCTCCCGAAGTCATGCTGTCACCGCCACTGGATCCCATTCCCGATGAACCGTTGGCACTCTGCTTTATCCATCGTCCGAAGGCTATAATACACTCGATGGAACCTTGTGCGCCTTATCGTCGCTCTTGATCCCCACTCGCCACTTTTCTGAACGCCATGGCTCCCATACGGGCGTCTCTCGGTCAGCGCGAGCCTGCCATCGACATCAAGATCAACAATCATTTCGATTCCAAGGTGTATACATGCGCCTCGGGCATTTCAGGATCTGTCGTGGTCACCCCCCAAAAAGACATCCCGTTCGATTCTTTCCACATCTTCTTTGCGGGGACAGCCGACACGCGCATCGACTTCCTTCAGCGTGGCGCCCCGCCCAGTTCAATCCACACGTTTTTGCGGCTCAAGGCACAAGTATGGAGCGGCCACCTCCCCGAGTCTCGCATTTTCGAGGCTGGGCAGACTTACAATGTGCCATTTGCCTTCCTCGTCCCCTCTGAGCTTGATCCCCGGGTGTGCAATGATCATCACAGGGCGACGGAGCAACACCAACACCAGCGGCTCCCTCCCACAATGGGTGGCTGGGACGCTAATGATCAAGCGCCAGAGGTGGCCAAGATTGGGTATTACATCAAGGTCAGGATCCCACAGAACAACTCAAAGCCAATTGAGAGCTCCCGCCCTCTTCGAGTACTCCCAACGTGTCCCGAAGATCCTCCTCTTCCTCTTCACCTCGCCCCCGACAACGACAGATATCGCTTGACCCAGACCAAAATGATTCGCCCAGGTCTATTTTCTTCCAAGATCGGCAATCTCAGGTTAACGGCTACCCAGCCAAATCCAATCATGCTTTCGGTCAACGACCTGAGCACGTCGGGGTCCTCTCTAAACCTTGATCTCGAATTTACCCCGGTATTAATTGGTGGAGTTCCTCCTGAGATCTACTCCATCACCACCAGACTTCGTTCCACAACCTTCTTTTCTCTCACCCATTTAAACTACCCGCCCGATCTCGGGAATGACGCGCAGATACGAAATTGCCCCTTAACGCCCTACTCGACATGCCACAGGATCCCCATACGTCAACCAGACGAGCTCGTTTGGGAACGACAATATGCATCGGAAGACCCAGAGAAATCCTGCTTTAATGAGCCTGGTGGCCCCCGTTTGGAATCGCCAGTGGTCCAATGTTGTCTACGTAGTAGGAACGAAACCCGTAGTCAACCCATCAAATACACTACTACACTCGCGATCCCATTCAAGCTCCCTACCTCGCCCAAAACCATGTTTCTTCCGACCTTCCACTCCTGCATCATTTCTCGGACCTACACTATCAATTTGGTACTGGCTACCGGGAAATCCGGCACCGTCCTTTCCCTAGAAATCCCCATCCAAGTTGGCGTTCAAGACACCAATATCTCGTCGATCACTGGGCTACCTGAATATGTGAGTACTTGAGTCCGCGATGAGGGTGTTGCACTAACCCTGTTGTCATCAGATACCAGATGAAATTCCGGATGGTGGTATGCCACCACCATACGGGCACGTCGACTAAATTTCCACGGCTCCATCGACATAGCATTTCCCGCCCATTTTTTTCCCTGTTATGGGTGACCTGAATAAAGCACATCATAGTTGACATTTCCCGAATGGGCTCGCCGGATGGGTCCCTATGGTATTCGCGCCTCTATTGGCTTACTCCTCGCCGCGGCCCAGTTTTTCTTTCTCAGCGACTTCTTGTGCAATCGATCAGGAGGTTCCAGCTCATTCCTAAAACTGTCCCAAACATCAGTCTCGCACTTTATCACCATGGCATCTTTCGATCTATCAATCGTACAGTCGGAAAGACTGTTTCCGAGAACAAAACAAGTCGAGGAGCAGGCCACAGCACTCTCGCTGGTGGACGCCACCACGGCCAATTTTGCCCTCACCAACGCCATTTGGCTGTTTGAACGTCCCAGCCGCGTTGACGACAAGAACTTCAAACTGGTGGACCACCTCCGCGAATCGTTTCGGGTTGCGCTCGATGCCTATCCACAGTGGTGTGGCCATCTCAAAGCCGTCACCACCACCAACGGCACCGTTGACGACGAAGCGAAGCATCTCCCCCCTCATGCCCGTCGCTACGGCCGTATTTATGCGCATTATGGAACGTCTGAGGATTCAGGAGTCGAATTTATCACCGCAAAGAGTTCTGCCACGCTGGATGAGATCTATTCTTCATCGCGCACAGCAGATCAGCCTCTGTGGGACCGCCAGAAGGTTCCGCTCAAAGACTTTGTCCCACCAACGTCTATAGCCAGCGCACTCAGGCCAAATAAGCCCAGCGAAGGTGGCCTTCGCGATCCCTTACTGGCTATTCAGATCACAGAGCTGTCTTGTGGAGGATTTATCCTAGCCGCCAAGATCACGCATCCTTTGGCAGACATTTCGGCTCTGATCCGTTTTGTGAAAGACTGGGCTCTCGTCAGTGGCTCGACGCTTGCCGGAGAACCTGAGCCTTCTCTGGTTCCAGTGTTCGACCCGCTTCGATTGGATGCTTCGGCCGCAGGTGACATCAACGCCGACAAGCCAGACGCCACTATCCTTCAAGAAACGGAAAGCTTGCCTTTGCACCGGTACGACTGGTGGGCTCCGTCCCCCAATGCCCCTTGGCCTACCAGCGTCCCCGATGTATTCGAAGTCGAGGACCTTACACCAGCTGGTCAAGTTATGCCGTGGTCAGAATGGGACGTGAACGCACCTGTCTCCGATTATCTTGTGCATTTGAGCCGCGACCAAGTTGAATTTCTTCACAAGGAGGCAACAGCTGGTGGATCTTCTAAATGTAGTCAGCATGATGCGGTGGTAGCTCATATCTGGTCGTGCATTATCCGCGCCCGTAACTTGGGAGGGGACACCGGTCCAGTCCACTGTGACCTCGTCTACGGCCTTAGGCCCGTTCTGCAACTCGGCGACAATTTCGTGGGCTCGCCAAGCATCATGATCAACGTCGAGATGTCGGGGGTCGAGGTTGCAGCCACGGCAGAGTCAAAAGGGAGCGTCGAGACTCTGTTGCTGCAACCAATTGCTCAGCGTGTGCGCGAGACTATCCGCAAAATCGGCCAGCCAGCGCAGGTGGCTGCGTTTCTGCACCGCTTGGCTTACGAAAAGTCACCTCAACGATTATGGCAGGCATTCCTGGGCCGGCGGCATATACTTGTGACGAGCTGGGTACGGGCCGGTATTTACGAGGTAGATTTCGGATTAGGATCTAGGATTCGTTATGCAGATGATGTGGTTCCGAACATGGATGGAGTTATTCTAATCAAGGAGGCACCTCCATCTCGGGACGTCAGCTCTGCCTCACCGCAATCCTGGACAGAAAATGGTGTCGACGTCGCAATTCATATTTGTCAAGACGACATGCAGCGGCTACTCCAGGATCCCTTGCTGCTCCCAAGGTTGCATAATGAAACATGACTGCACAAACTTGTCGAAGGGTGCTAGTTGAGATTCAACGCGACATTTGGTTTCAACTTTCGATACTTTGACGTCATTGAGAAACTGTTTTGAGTGAGGTGTAGTGGAGAGTATGTGGAAGATCATGTGGAGAGGTTTTGAAAATATTGGTTGTAGTAATTCTATTGCAGCACCGTTAGAAAATTCCTTACATGGAAGGCAATTATTTCACGCTCACTAATCTAAAACACAATTATTCACACCGGCACTCTGGCTATATCATGAATTATCGTATTAAGACCGTATTTTTGCACTAGCAACGCTTGTTTCACTAGCCTTGGCCAACTGTCGATCAGATCTCCGGCTCAGCTGTTCGATTGGATTCTTTTACGACGCTGTGCGAAGACCATGTCCATAATTGACCGTTTAGGACCTTTAACAGGCAATTCTTCTTGTATAACTTAAGAGATTCCATATTCTGATGCAGTATTTTGCAGTGCGTCTTCAGATCGTTCACTGACTTGTGTATTACCTCGCGCATTCTCATGCTACAAACGTCATGAGCCTTACGACAACCATGAATCTTGGGTGTGTAAAATGATAGACCAGCTGCTACCTAACTAGAGAAATAGAGAAGAGGGATTTTCCCATTGCACCTTAGGCACTTCTTATATCAAAGCGGCGATAACTCAGACTCATGCACAATGGCGAGTGGCCAAACCGGAGTTAACAAGTAAAAGACACCGATTCGAGGTGAAAAGTGCTACCTTATGAACAAATAGCGATAGAATTGATTGGCTCCTAAATATATATATAGCGGATCCGCCGACTGTCCGAGACACGGTACCTTCTGCCCAACGAGATGCGGCAAGTGCGGAAAGTACCGCGTTGTAGAATGGCAAGAATACTATGACCCCTCATTGATGTCGATCCTCACCCGCATTCTGAAAGCCCATGTTCTTCTAGACTTTTTTCTGACACAAACACTAGACACACCTGTCTGTTCTTGAAATCTCCGCTTTGCCTACATTCGATCGCTCTGGGAAGAAGATGACGGTTTGGTCTCCTCAGGCATTGCCAAGGTTCGATCAACCCTTGCAGATTAACCAGATATTGGTAGTTTGTGTGGCTACGGTATGGAAGGCCGTTGCGTAACTCGATATTCTGTGGTTAAAGTAGGTTAAAAGTCTCGGGGCATTTTCCTCCGACGTATCAACAGGTTTGACAACTCAGTGTCTCGTACTTTGCTATGTCTCAGGGCTTCGCGAGTCAGATCTGCATGCCTAAATGGTGTCTTTCTG
>JAANBB010000459.1:0-30824 GCA_014621425.1 Cylindrodendrum hubeiense | reverse complement strand
TGACGACGCACGCCGGCGAGGAGGCGCCGCCGTCCTTCATCACGTCGTCGCTCGAGAACCTCGGCGTCTCGCGCATCGACCACGGCCTCGCGGCCGCCCAGGACCCGGCGCTGATGGCCTCGCTGGCCGCGAACCGCACGCTGCTGACGCTGTGCCCGTGGTCCAACGTGGCACTGCGCAACATCGACCGCCTCGAGGACGCCCCCATCCGCGCCTTCCTCGACGCAGGCGTGCGCTTCAGCATCAACAGCGACGACCCGGCCTACTTCGGCGCCTATGTCGGCGAGGTGTACTGCCGCGTGCAAGACACGTTCAAGCTGTCCGTCGCCGACTGGGACTGGATCGTCCGCGGAGCTGTGGAGGAGAGCTGGTGCTCCGCGGAGCGCAAGGCAGAGATCCTCACGGAGCTGGACAAGGTGGTAGGAGAGTTTCAGGGGAAGGCTGCGATTGAGGCATGATGGGACCTAGCACAAAAGGGGTAGTGTATATGGGCGTGCTGGAGTGCTGACGGGACGATGAGTTTGTTACGGCTGGTGGAGGAGATACCCAGGTTGAAGTGGAAAGAGGCATGTTCATAAGCGTAGATGGTATAACCCGTCATGATCTGTAGTGTAGAACCCATAGCCCCTTTAAGCCCCCGGGCCAGAACCAGTCTGCTTGTAATCTCACCTTGCCATCCATATCCGCCGTGTCCGCGTGCTATCTCGCCAAACAGGAAAAAATTATCATAATAAGCCAAGCAACACACCCTCTTAATGCCTCTCCCTACATCACCCTGCGCCACCTGTCATGAAATGGCTATCAACACCTAGCCCTCCGTGGTATCCATAGCCACCTCCTTGATCTTGTCCTTCGCAGCCTGCACCCGCTCCTCACGCCACTTGTCAATCTTCTCCTTGAGCTCCGTCTGGGGGATGGCGTCATCGATAGACATGGGCTGTCGGGTAAAGGGGTCCTTGGGGTCACTGAGGAGGTGCTGCACGATGGTCGAGCGGTCAACGATGTGTCTGCTAGGCAGGAGCACGGGATCCTTCATGAGATCGCCCATGATAGGGTCCTCGAACTCAGCAGGGATTTCGCCAAGGTCCAGCTCCGCCTGGTCGAGCAGGAGCTTTGCCTCAACGAACTTGACCTTGAGCTTCTCCCAGCGAGCGATATCTGCTACATCCTTCTGGTTCTTCGTCGTGAGGATTCGGGAGACACGGTCCAGGACCTCCGGCTTATAAGAGCGGCCGTCCGCAGCAACCGCCTCGATGAAGACAGCAGATTTGCCGAGGTTAAGATAGATCTCGATGATATCGGAGATGAGCTGGATGGGTCGGAAGTGGTACTTGTCCTTGTTGGCGACACTGAGCTCGGCATTGGCCTTCTTTCCAGCTAGAGTCTCTAGGTTGTAGTTCAACATGCTCGCCAGACGCGAGACGATTTCGGGCATTGTGAAAGCCTCGCCCATCGCATCAGTAAAGAGCTTCATCATCTCGAGCGTCTCGTTAGCTAGCTGCATGAACGACGTAGCCTGGTTCGCTAGGGTTTGGTGCTCCTCCTCCTTCTTCTGGCGGTCCTCGGCCGGAAGTGCTGGGTTCTCAAGCTCCCTCTCAAGCGCTCGAATCTTGGGGAATTTGCTGAGTGCCTCGTCCAGGACGTAAGTGGCATCGTTCAGCAACATGTTGACGAACTGAACGAAGAACTGCTTGTTGACCCTGCTTCTTGTTAGCTGGCAATTTCATAAACTCCATCGACATCAAGTCTCACCTGCTCTCCTGGGTCAGCTGTCTCTTGTAGTGGTCATTGACCCAGACACACTTGATGACCTGGAAGATCTCATATCGGATGTTGAACTTGTCATAAAATGCTGAATCGGCGCCGGTCGACTCGCATTCAATGTAGAACTTCATCAGAGCGTGCAGGAGGTGCTCATTTGCGAACTTGGATGAAATGAGCTGATCGCCAAGAACACCCCGCTTGAGATGCATTAAGGGCCAGGTCGCTGAGAAGAGTAACGATACCAAGGAAGACTTGAGATAGGGGTTCTTGATATACTCGGATGATCTGAGGAAGGTGATGCAAAGCGCAATCATCTCGTCCCCAACAGCGCTAGGAAGGATATTGGCAAGGAATCTATGACTGCGTTAGCAACTAGAATTTGATACAGATCCGACAGAACTAACCTGAAGATGAACTTGAAGTTATCTACGATGTTCTGCAGAGCATACTCGGGTAAGCACGAGAATGTGTCCAGCTTCTCTGTAGACAAGGGGAGCCTATTCGGGTTAGCAATAGTACGTGCTATCCCCAAGGGCAACATACTTGATCTCTTTCGACTCAAGGCCTGGCTTGTACTTGGACCGGGTCGCAAGACGAAGCAGCCAAACGGCCACATACCGCATAAACCTCAAGGACGTTGCCTGCATTCGCTCGTCCAAGAGGACACCCTCGATGGCATACTTCATTCCAATGGTCTTCTCCAGGACCGCGGTGTGACGCTTCAGTGTTTCCTCCAACAGCCGCAGCTGGTGTGGGACGTTAGCCACCTTGGGACGCTCCGCCTCCATGGCCTTCAAGTGCTTCTCCAAGTACTTAATATCTCGGTCCAAGTTTTTCAACTGAGAGTTACATGCTTCGCTTCCATAATGGTGGGCAGCCAATGTCAGAAAGAAGGCCTCTGAGATGAAGTTTGGCTCGCCGGGGAGTGTTTTAGCGTAGTATTCATCCGAGTACGCCTGATCAGCATTCAGCTTTGTCTCATCCTTAATATCCACTCGAGGGTTTTTGCGGAAATAATCGTCGTCGATCTTGTCAATCTTGCTAAAGTCGTTATCCATAAAAGGTTCACAGAATCGATCGAGGATCGTTGTCACATTCACCATGAAACCGTTCGAAGCGACTTCTCTAGGGTCAACCTGAAGAGCTCTCCGCTTATGGTTCATGTTCACGATGTAGGCAAACCAGTCAAGGGTGCGATTTCGCGTGTCGGGGCCGGCCCGGATAAAGGCATTGGCAATCGCGAAGAGGTCATCCTGATGGGTTCGAATAACCATGCGCATGGAATCTTGCGCATTGCGGATTCTAGCCTTGTCCAGCGTTCGAGGGCCAGGGAAGTAACTCTTGATGACTTCAGATTGTAAGGGTGAGATGCGGAAGAAGGGACCGAGGATCGTATGTTTCTCGATCCCGGAGGCAGATTGTGCCATCTTAAAGCAAGGGTGTTTTGCCAGATTGACAATCAGAGGCGGGAACCGCGTGTAAGTCATGAGGGCCTACATCAGGTATCAGATGCCATTCATAGCTGAGTGGGGCAAGAGAGGTATACCTGGAGATATGGTTTGTAATCATCATCCATAGACAAAGAGCCCAATTTGGCGCTGATCTGGACCATTGCATTGCTGAATATGCCAGGGAATGCCTCATCTTCGTCGAATCGCTTAATAGCTTCTCGGATGAAGTCAAAGCAGAGCCCCTCATCGTTCTGTATACCCTTGAGAAGGTATGGCATGAGAGTATCATGCTTCGGGTTGGGTTCGCGGCTACAGAGCGGTTAGGCAAATTTCAGTAATTTAGCCATTATACTCACCCGTATAGGTCTGGCATTGTGAGGGCGAAGAGACAGCTGCTCATGCACAATCGCTTCGCCTCCTCATGCACCTCGTATCTAGGTCCCTCCGTCAACTTGATTGTTGCAGCTGCCTTGACGGCCCGTTTCCAGGATGGCAGGAGGTATTGCATGAGCGGCTTGTTTTGAGGCCAAGCATTGAGAGCCTCCATAATGGCCTGGTCTAGCGTGTTCACGGACAGCTTCAATGACTCCTCCGACTCGTTTAGCTCCTCGTTCAGGTTCGGGAGGAATACCAGGCGGTGGCCTTGGCTATCTGTCATGTTATGGGGGTCCACAGAGACGCGGAAGATATGGGACAGGGTTCGGTTGGCATAGTCTGCGTGAGACTCGGGCTGGGCGTTGTTCGTGCGCTGTGGTGGTCGGTCCGCTGAAACGGCATCGTCAATCTCCGAAGCCAGCCTCTTGCGAGAAGAACGAAAGCTACCTGTTGAGCTCGACGACTCTGATTTGGTATTATCCTTGACCCCCAACTTAGCGAAGGGGTTCGGACTCGAGCCGGCGGCCGGAGTGATGTTGATCTTGGGCCGCGATGGCTCTGCGGGAGTGGCCTGCGGCTGGGGCTTCGGCGTGGAGGCGCGGGAAGGGTTCGAGGACTCGGGTTCGGAGGTCTTGATCTCTTCGGACTTGGATGAAGCGGGTGTCGAGGTTCCTAGCTTTTCCAGACGTCGAGCGCGGATCTGGGTCCGATGTCGTTAGCATTCGCGAATGGCTGCATGGCGCATCGAGGCCAACTTGCCTGCTCCATCTTCTCCTTGTCCGGGGCATCGCCTCCAGTCCACGAAGGCTGGTCGTTGGGATCCATGGTGGCGTATCTCCAAATACAGACGGCAGAAAGACGCAGTTGAGAAAACGAGATGGCCGAGGAAGCGCACGCGAGAAGTGCAACAAGGGATGGATTCGCAAGGCTGACGTCGGTGGGAGGGTTTGGGGAGCCTGGGCCTCACGGGTCGAGCTCCGGAGGGTGGTGGTAGTGCGGTGGTAGTGGGGGATCCCTGAGGCTGGGGCAGCGTGGGGCGGTGAGGCTGCTGTGGTTTAGCGGCGGAGCCCTGCTGTGGCGCTCCAGCCTGGAGCTGTGGGTGCCTACCTTGAGAACCTCTGGGGGAGGATGCCAGGTGCTTCGGCGAGCTAGGGGATGTGAATCTGCCTTGAGAGTAACGGAGATGCTAGCGGGGAAGCTGTTAAGCTTCTCTTGCTTCTTTCGAAGAGATCGGAGAAATTGGACGGGGCAGGGACAGAGAGCACTAAACCCTGGCAAACTCCGCAGCTGAGTTTCCCTCGCAATATTAAAGTCCGCCACGGAGATGCGAGAAGCCAGCGGACACGCTGATTTCTAATCGCACCCAACCGCCAAACGCCTCGGCTCTATATAAACAGTGTTTCGCCACGCTGCGGATAGTCTGGAACTGGAATCGACTGGAAAGAGAAAATAAAAGGCAGTTTCCTAACAGTGGCAAACTGGTCAGATTCACCTAGCGAATGCTACTCACTCTGTGATTTAGGCAGTAAGGCACACACATGTCCACTGAAGAGCTCGCTGAGCGCAAACAACTCGAACATAAAATCACAATGTCTAGTTACGCCTATCACTGCATCTAATCTCCAGGCCTGTGTATTGTAAGGGTATTTCGCGGACCAACCAAGCGCCAAGAAATTGCAGAACCTATTCCCGACGCAAAACAAAGAAACAAGCAATCCCATGTCACAGACGCGGCAGATCGGTCTCCTGGCTAGTGGACCGACGACGCTCTGGAAGCATATGGTGGCTCCCATCCCCAGGGCCCTCACGGCGGATCGTTGATGAGCCTGAATTGTTGGCGGCTCTAATGCGACCCTCTTCGCGGCTTCGGTTGAGCAGCCAATTGACATGCATCCGGATCATGTTGATATTGTTCCGTAACTCTGTAACCTCCTCGCGAATCGGCATGACTTGGTTCATAGTCCACATACTCTGCCGTGCCTCCAAGTGTGTCAGGTTCTGATGAACTTCTTCAAAGCCAGCATCAAGATCCTGGATGGTGCGACTGTCGCCCCCAGCGGGATCACCTCCTCCGCGGCGGCCGACAGATGCAGTGACCTCGTTGATCCTTCGGTTCGTCTCATCTTGGCGGGTATTCAATTGCTGAATCTGCTGGCCAAGGTCGCTATACGACTGGATGAGCTCGCGTTGAGATCGGATAATGATTCCAGAGGGCGTGTCGGGGTGGAAAGCACAGGTCACGGTATGTGTGCTCATCAGACCGCGTAGCGACCGACTTGGGCAGCCAAATTCTTGATATGGGCATGCAATAACGATTCCATCACACTCCGACTCTTGGTGGGAACCCATTTGACGCCGCCGGACCAGTCTCCAGCATGCCTCGCATCGAGTTTTAGTCATAGCGCATGAAAGCATGTGGAAGTCACGGTCAGGGGCCTCGATTCCGGTTTGACAGTAGGAGCACTTAATCTCGACATGTGGACAGGTGTCGTCGGTTGGCTTGGATCGCAAAGTCTTGTCGCAGTCTGCGCCGGGACAAGTAAAATCTTTGAACCGGCATTCCGTTGTTGCGTGTGATTCCACCACCTCACGTCGCAGCTCCTCCTTACATCCTCTCCCATGATATGGACACTTGACCATCAAATTGTTGAGCTGGGTGCGCACAAGTCGCGCAGCACTAAAGCAGTTTGGCCATACTAAATGGTCCCGATCGATGGGACAAGCCGTTCCGGAAGGGCTGGAGTAGATGCTCTGGCGCAAACAGCGGTAGCAGAAGGTGTGGTCGCATGGCGTCGTGACAGGGTCGACGAGGGGGTCGTGGCAGATCGGACAGAGAAGATTGACATCAGGATCTTCAACGTATGTCAATGAGTACATGTCGAAAATGCAGTCACCGCCATAGCGCTTGGGGATGTCGAGCGATGAAGGGTGTGGTGGCAGCAACGGCCCGGAACGTCGTTCCGAGCTGACATTGGGAATAAAAAGCCCCGCGGGTTGTGGTATTTGCAAGCTGGCTCCTCCTTCCTCGAGGGGGACTGTTCTTCGAAATTGTGCAACCTGCGTCCCGATATAGAGGTCATCTGGGGAGGATGGGCGAACCAGACTAGTGACGAGGTCGGGCGTCGGGGACGCACGGCGGAGATTTTGGCGAGCGAGCCGGCGGGCTGCTGCCGGACTCAGACGTATTCCATTGTCGCTCGACTCGGAGCTAGATGTTTCTAGCACGGCGGAGGTTGCGGCTGCGGTTGTGGGAGTCGGTGACGACGGCTGGTTGTCGAGTGGGGGGTTGACGTCCGCGGGTTCGTCTGTCGGCTCGTCTGCGGGCATGATGGTGCGAGTTGGCAGGTTTAATCACTCGAACGGGGGCGAAGTGTTATGAGAGCCAGTGAGAGCGATTCCTGGGGGCGTATAGTTGAGGCATGTAACGGATGAGGTCGTTCGCGATGATATGTGAGGGGGGCGAATGATTATGATAGAGGTCGAGACGAGGCCAATGCCGAGGAGGGAGGCGCCATGATGGATTATGGATTAACGGATAAGATAGGACCAATGGTGGGGTAGACAAAATAAGCGGGACAGCGTTCGTGCTCGCGGTCGACCGGCCGGTTAAAAGGTCAGCCGTCAATGACTCGCCGCGAGTGTCTCGAGAGCTAGAGCCGAAAGTGGAGGGGATTGTGAGTGGAGATGGTCGATGGGCTTGAAAGTCTCGTCCGTCTTCAGGTACGCATTTCAACTCTCTCAGCCCTACAGAAGAGGCGTTCTGGAGATACTCTGCCTTAGCAAACGCAGGAAGGGTCCTGGTTGGCTGCAGCTCTTTTCAATCCATCATACCACCCACCCACGCTCCGAGTTCACGCTCCAGTTCACGCCCTTGCACATTCATCGCAGTACTCTGACATAGAGCATGTGCGCATCCCCGTTAATCTGCTGTCACCTTCATCCCTCCGCATGGATGACACACGACCAGTTCAGCGCCGGCCACCGAAACAGCCCGGTTCCCGTCCGATGTACAGATCGCAAAGTGACCCATTTATACGGGTACCACCTGCGGCTCTCCGCCCGCTGTTGGAACCCGTGTTTGGCTGCCTCGCTCGCTGCCTGTCTGCCTGATGCCACGGCCTGACTCCGGCGGCCTTTCAAGCTCAGGTCGAGCAGCAACGCCTCAGTCCGCTGACGTGGCGAAAGCTGAAAACAACATTCATTGGCGTTGTTGTCTGCAGGTGCGACAGCATACGATGTCAGACGATCAAGCAGATGTCCTCCCTGAGGCCCCCGACCTTCCCGTCCAGTGATGCGTGCGGTTTGCATGCGTAGTCGGGCGTAAATATTCTGCGGCGTCCATGTACTACCAGACTACGTTCCCGTATTCGAACTTCCGCAGCGGTAATCGCTCGCTATTCGTCGTTGCAGAGAGCGCCCACGTCGCTGCTTTAGCTGAGGATGCCTGGTTGACGACGCATGCCGCTAGAACATTGTCGCGAGATCTAGGCCACAAGAGCCGCATCCACTGCCGCCGTATTTCGTGACATTCCGGAACAGCGTCAGCACGTCGAGTCATTCTACCTAGCGGATCTCTCGGGTTTCCAAAGGTCCGGAATTCATATGCATTCCCACCTTCAGTCACGAGTCACATGGCCCTACAAGGAGCGTATGTTATGCGTTAGCATGAGTCCCTTCAAGCTCGATGCATCCACCAGATACCACAGCCTTATTTCGAGCCGCATGTGCCCCATTCTTGTAAAAGCGGCACTTTCATTGTACTGCTTCTATTTACGCATCCCCTGTGAGACCCTTCCTGGTTTAGACAGCTACAGAGGGTCACCAGGTGGCAGATTCAGAATATACTTAGATACTATATAGTGGCCAGTCATCCCCAGCCTCCCCCAGCCTCGTACGGTATATTCAACTCCCCATTTTACACATCCAAGCTTTGTGGTCATGGAACCTCCCCAGATTCCCCCTCCTCGGCCAAAGCCCAAACCACCCCTCAGTCCTCAAGCTTTGGTCTCCAAATTCTGGTCCAGGTACCATGCCAAGGCCCCAGGCAAGGTCACTTCCATCTTTCCCCACAGCCTGTACGAGCCTCATCTTCCAGACTCTGACGCATCGCAATCGAGGGCTCGAAATGCTGCTCATGGCTATGAACAAGCCCGTTCCGAATGTCGTGCCCGAGTCCGTGCCATTGTTGCCGAGTGCGAGCGTACCAACTCCAAGTTTAGCGACCCGGATTTCGACATCGAAACCGACTTCTCCATCAGAGCCGATAATTGCCTATACGGTCTGGTAAGAGATTGGGAGGACAACGATGATGATGAGAGCAAGCGAGACACCAAGGTCCGAGCATGGCAGGTCAAAATGTCTCTCGATACTTTGAAAGACAGCGGCGTCTTGGGAAATGACAGGCTCGAGATTGACGTTGGAAACCTGCGCAAGTACCTTGGCTCAGATGATGACTACTACAACATGCCCCCTCCGAGGCCTGGCTCTGTCCACCGCTTACCTTGGATCTTTGAAAGCCCACGATTCACTGTGGACGGCTTCTCAGGAACGGATATAAAACAGGGGGCCAGTGGTGACTGTTGGTGGTTGGCCGCCTTGGCGACAATTGCACACCGGAAAGACCTGATGAACAAGATCTGCGTGGAGAGGGACGAGGAATGTGGTGTATACGGCTTCGTCTTCCATCGAGACGGAGAATGGATTTCCACCGTTGTGGATGACAACATGTACCTCAAAGAAAAGGACTTTGGCCAGGATTCGGATGTCTACGACTCGACTGGTAAGAAAGCCCGGCTATACAAGAAACAAAAGCAAAATGGCTCTGAAGCCCTATTCTTTGCCAAATGCGACGATGCCAATGAAACCTGGCTTCCTCTACTTGAAAAGGCGGTATGTTGTTTCTTTTCCACCATCATTAGTTCCGTTAAGTTAACAACCGATGCAGTTCGCCAAGGTTCATGGAGATTACAAAGCCCTCGATGGTGGATGGGCCGGTACCGCGGTCGAAGATCTGACCGGCGGTGTCACTACAGTCGTTGCCGGAAACAGAGTTCTTCGCAAAGAGCGTCTTTGGCGCGAAATGGTAGGGTCTGGTGGTGAAGACGGGGAGTTTGTCTTTGGTCTGTCGGCCGCTGGCCCTGGAATCGACTCCAGGCGGAACGGCCTTGTTCTCCGGCATGCATATTCCATTCACAAGGCCACGGAAGTGGAAAATGAGGAGGGAATCAAATTTCGGTTAGTCAAGATCAGGTACGTACTCATGTTTTATCCGCGACAGGTTTTCGACTTTGCATGATGCTATGTATTGTTTGCTGACTCTTGGTGCAGGAATCCTTGGGGCCAGCGATCCGAAAGTGGCCTGGGGGAATGGCATGGGCCCTGGTCAGACGGCTCCAAGGAATGGACTCCCTATATGATCCAGAAACTACGTCATGAATTCGGAGACGACGGCATCTTTTGGATGTCCTACGATGATGTTCTTGAGCATTTCAAATGGATCTATCGAACTCGTCTCTTTGACCAACGATGGACAGTGGTTCAACAATGGACCAGCATTGGAGTATCATGGCTGACAGGCTATCTCAAAAAGAGGTTCATCATCGAGGTCAAGGAAGAGGGCATGGTTGTCATTGTTCTGTCGCAGGTATGTTACCCTACAGCGCAAGTATTTCCACATTCTGACAAGGTTTAGCTTGATGATCGGTACTTCCGTGATCTGAAGGGTCAATACGACTTTACCCTTCAGTTTCTCCTCAAATCGATCAACTCAACCACACCAATCTGCCATGTTAAGTCCGTCCACACCTGGGACCGGCGTTCCATTAACTGCGAGATAAACCTGGAACCTGGAACCTATGAGGTTGTCCCAAACATCACTGCCGAACGAGACGAAGATATCCCTACTGTGGAAAAGATCGTCAAGGCTGGTGCCGATAGGAACCCCCAGAAGCTGCGGCAGGTTGGTCTACAGTACGATCTCGCCCATGCTAAGGGAGGAGTGCTGGATGAAGATGATGAGCTACAGAAGAAGCGTGCCGAAGAAAAGAAAAAACGACATAAGAAGAAGAAAGCTCAGCGTGCGAACCAGGCCGAGCAGGTAATGCTGCGGTTGGAGGAGGCAATGCTTCAAATGCGAAAAGAGATGCTTAGGGGTTCTAGTGGAGACGGTGAAACCAAGGACAAGGAAGAATCGACCAACGACAAGAAGAGCAATGATAAGGATTCCAAAGGGGATGTCACGTCTTCTAAGCCCCCGCCGAGCCTGTTGCCTGATGATTCGTTCAAGACAGCAGCCGAGGCTCAAACGAAGGGAGAGAATAACCCAAAGTCGAAGCTTGAATCGGAGTCATCGACACTCGAATCCACGAACAAGAACGAAGAGGACAAGAAGGAGGAGCTTGAGGCATCAAGTAGCACCTCTCAGGCACTCGTAACAGAGTCAAAGAACAGCCCACCTGAGAAAAATGCGCCAAACCTAAACCCGGATGTCAGGGATGTCAGGGATGATCCCTCGACGCCACCACCGGAGATCAAAAACGACCCCGAAGAGGACTCATCTGACCATGACTCGGATTCTGACAGTGACTTAGATTCCGACTCTGACGATGGCTCAGATATTTCCTCTTTTTCAGGAGACCGATCGGGATCTCCAGGGCTAAAGAAGAAGAAGCCATGGAACGCAGTATGCGTCCTCGGCCTACGGGTCTATGCGGGACATCCAAATGTCAAAGTTCGCCTTGGAGAGCAGAACTCCAAAGATGCGAGATCGGGCCTTGTGACAACAGAGGGAAACCCCGTTGGCCCAACCTCATAAATCATGAGGGCGCAGAAACACGAAGGGATGGTGCTTTGGCGTATGGTTATTGGAGGTAATTGATGTTTTGGATTATGGGATATGACTGGGATACCGATGTTCTGGTGTTGTGACGATCAGGTATTACGATGTATGGGTTTCCTAGGATGCGGATGATCTGGTATCGGATGCCACTCTCTTCTCACCTTGTATTTTTGACATACTCCTCTTTTATTGCTAGGCCCCGAATACAGATTGCTTCATTTGTTAATTCCGTCGGCATTCTAGTGCCGTCCGCCTCGGCCCCGGTCGGCCCCTCTGGTAATAACTCGCAAGACGCACCTCAACGACTCGCACAATCCCCACAAGATGTTTGACGTATATAATAGCCAGATCATGAGCCTTGTTTATCCCAACCACACGGATGCACCTAGTGATAGTGCTCAGACCCTCCTTGGCGGACCCCAAATGACGCCAAACCCGTAAAAGCAGTACCTCGGCTCGTTTCCAAGGGTCAAAGCGAGGTTAATTAACAAATTGATTGAAAATAAGAAACAAAACTCCATTCCCCAGTGCCATGCCTCAACCCGGACCTTCGGTAAGGGTGATGGTTTCAGCCCGCCCTGTTTCACCATCCCGCAGGCCCCACACCCACGAGCCCCGGGGTCGGTTGCTCGTGCCGATACGAGGAGCCACCCCGGGGGAAATGAGCTGAGAAAAGGAAGTCGACGTTTCGGTGATGCGAGGTTCGTCCCGTCGGAGAATTTGCGGTGGAGGAAACCCTGATATCGTGCAGGCTTGGCTGCGCGATGGGTTGTTTGGGGCGTCAAGGAGTCAGGATGGTCTAACTGCTGGTGTCCAGGGGAGATTTCCTCTTTAGGAAGATCTTGCGGAATTGAATAGCACCTGTTTACAATGACGATGGAATTCTTGGCGGCCGAAAGAATGTTGAGAGAGCTTCGAACATATAATAGTCATCGTCTGAGCAGTTATCCAGATTCTACCAAGCCATCACAGCATCTCTCATTCACTCTCGCTTTCAACACTAAATAGCCGCAAGTCAGCTTCTTTCCATTCTTTCACCAACCCATTCATTCAAAATGCCTTCCATCTCTCGCTCCGTTCTCATCGCCCTTCTGCCCTTTGTCACGGCCGGTCCCGTGATCAGGCAGTTCGATTTTGGCAACTTCGGCACGGGCAGCAGCACCGACAGCAGCAGCAGCAGCAGCGGCTTCGGAAGCTCCACGCAGAACGGCCTTGGGGGCGACTGCAAGGCCGTGACGGTCATCTTCGCCCGTGGCACCACGGAGACCGGCAACGTCGGTACGGCCACCGGCCCGCCCTTCTTTGAGGCCCTTGCCGAGAAGCTCGGTGACGGCAAGCTCGCCGTGCAGGGCGTTGAGTACGCTGCCGATGTGGCCGGTATCATGCAGGGTGGTGACACCGCGGGCACCGCCAAGATGTAAGTGTGAACAAACAGAAACAGAAACGCACATCAGCGCGATCAGCCGGTGATCGGCTCTAGGTTCACGATTGCTAACTGTTTCAACAGGGCCAGCCTTGTCGAGCAGGCCATGACCAAGTGCCCTGACACCCATGTCGTCGTTTCTGGCTACTCCCAGGGCGCCATGCTCGTCCACAACGCCGCCAAGTCGCTTTCCTCCGACATTACCGCCAAGATTGCCGCAGCTGTTACCTTCGGCGACCCCTGTAAGTTCCCCTGTTTCTAAAAAGTAGCCTATGATGCACAAACAGCGACTAACAACCATTGTAGACCAGAAGCAGGCTGTTACTGGCGTCAGCGCCGACCGCTTCAAGGTCTTCTGCCACTCCGGCGATACCGTCTGCTCAGGCAGCGGTGTCATCACTGCTGCTCACTTGACTTACAGCGAGGATGCTGATACTGCGGCTGCGTTTGTTGTCAGTGCTATTGGAAACTAGATGGTGTTTGTGGAATGGGACGCCTGACGAGTCTGGTGTTTTGCCCGATGCATTGTCTAGTTGGACCTCTTTTGTACAATTACACTATTAAAAAAGGAGTAGAATGGGAAATTGTGATGACTTCTAATTGATCTGAGTAACGAGAGTGACTTGTCATTGTTGTGGAAATGTAGCGTTGCATTCAAAATAAGGATGCAGATAATTGTACGGTATGATCGGAACCAGACCACAGAGGTGTGCTTGTTTAGGAGTGAATAGCGTAAGCCCAACTTGCCATTGCAGCGTGACCTTAAACTTTGATTTAATTATGAACTTCTTAGCTTATCAAGAGCAAGAATAACATTTTATATCACTTGTGCTTACCTACCTAGGTAGGTAAGTAGACCTGACAATTCCTCAGCTGCAACAGGCCCTACCCTAGATCAAATACAGACGCGGCCTGGGGCACTGCAGCTTAGCGTGGCGGGGTGCATCACGGGGGACCGAAACCCCACGTGCCAAAACCCCTTGGCAAAGCAGCGTTTTTTGTGACTGCGACTCTGCGGCGCAAGAATTCCCGAGAAACTGCTACCTACTGCACCCAGGAGCAGAAAGTTGAGTGGCAGCCGTCTCGACTAATACCACCGTGCTGCCCTGCAAAAGCCGATCCTGCACTTGGCCTCCCGATCCACTGTGTGATTCCCGTAGCGCGCAGCTTCTAGAACGTTTTCCCACCACTTATCGAGAGAGCCGCTGGGTGTCTTGTGCTTCAGCCCGTCGACGTCATTCCCCCGTGCGGAGGCGGACGCTACGCCCAATGGCCGCGCCCCGCGTGCTACTTACACTTTCACATGTCAGCACGAGACAGAATGCGCAGGCGACACACAGCATGTCACGAGTCGTCAGCTCGGCCTGCGAGCCGACGAAAGCCATCCCGACGCATTCAGTCTCGATGGCACATGTTCTTGTACTGCGCTTCTTCTCCCGGTTCTTTGTGCTTCTCCCAGGCCTGTCTTGATCAGCCGTCTCCTCTTGGTGTCAGCTCACTGCGAAACTGAACCCTCACACCTGTTGCCAACCTATCAATTACCTGCCGAGAATCCGATTCGCGTTCACCACCGGCCAGCTCCGCAGTATCCGCCGCCGAGGCATTACGGCTTGCCAGCCTGGCCTGCTCGTTGTCTTGTCTTTCTCGGGCGCCCATGTGAATCCGGCTGACAATTGAACCCGGAGTATTGGGCACAATGCGTCTTGGCCCCCGGGACACCTCCTCTCTGCCTCCTCGCCTCCCTTGCCGAAACATCTACATTGAGCCAAAGCCTCAAATCGCCTAGCTTTGCTCTCAACATGATAGACCACGTCCTCGGGCGGCCTTCGTCCAAGTCGCGGCGGCTGCAGGTGCTCGCCGTTCTCACCTTCTGGTCCTTCTACCTTGTCAAGTAAGCATACCTGGTCTTCCCCGTGGGGTAAACTGGAAACGGAAGAATCGCCTAACACCGAAGCAGGGGTAACCGACATGGCCCTCCTGGCGCCCAGATGCTCTCGAGGCTCTCGACCAAGCGCCTGACAGCTTGGCAAACGGTTGCCATCACTATGCTCTACCTCTACGCCGCACGCAATTTCAGCGCCCTC
Source organism: Cylindrodendrum hubeiense (assembly GCA_014621425.1). Classification (NCBI taxonomy): domain Eukaryota; kingdom Fungi; phylum Ascomycota; class Sordariomycetes; order Hypocreales; family Nectriaceae; genus Cylindrodendrum; species Cylindrodendrum hubeiense. The sequence continues at coordinate 15,890 of JAANBB010000459.1, read as the reverse complement.
GTCGGGCTTGCTAGCCCCGAGCCCATGGCCAATATGTACGATGCCACCTACTACCGCGCTACATGGGTCTTGACTGCGTTGGACGCGGGATTCTGGACCGCTATGAAGATCAAATCGAAATGGCTCCGCGATTTGGCGAGCATGGTCTTTTCCCTCTTCTATCTCGTCGCTGCCGAAAAAGCCGATGAGAAGGTTCGCAAAGTTCGAGGCATGCTCACGGTGGACCACCTCCGTGTAGCATGGAACAAGGGCACATCGCCATACCTGAGCTTCTTTCAAGGACTTATGCGTCCGCGGTTCATGCGATGGCCACCCCGACAACTTCGAATCCCCAGGCCGGCAGACAGTGACTACAAGGAACCTGTGTTGGCCTGGCTCTATTTCGACGGCCCGCTGGCGGACCTTGAACGGCATGACAGGTTGATTTTAGACATCCCGGGCGGTGGCTTTGTCGCCATGGACCCTCGATGTAATGATGACAAGCTATTCGCCTGGGCCGCCAAGTCCGGCTTGCCAATTCTCAGTCTCGACTACAGAAAGGCGCCGGAATTTCCATATCCTTATGCTCTCAATGAATGTTACGACGTCTACTCCACGATTATCAATACCAAAGGAAGATGTATAGGTATGCCTGGAACGGAGACCCCGAGGGTGGTTATCACTGGAGACAGTGCTGGCGGGAATCTGGCCGTTGCTGCAACGTTGATGATACTCGAGACAAGCAATGCCCAGTTCCGTCGGTCTACCAGAAGCAACCTACCTGCCCCTGATGGGCTTGTTTGCTTCTACCCTGCCTTGGACATGAATATTGGTAACTGGATGACGGACGAGCAAATGTCCCTGATCCAGGATCGCAAGATGAGAAAGACGAACAGGCCGATTGTGCGGCGTAAGAGCATGCAGTACAACGCATTGGTCGGAACGCCCCATCACTCAGAGGACGAGGAGGACATTTCGCCGCCACTGCAGTCAAAGCAGAATGGAATCAAGATACAAGACAAGCCAATTGCGTCAAATCCAGACTCCAGCAGTCCACGCCCTGAATTGACCTCTGCTGGTCCTCGGACTTTGAGCCGTCCAAAGGAGAACGGCACATCGAGCGTCAAACAGACATCAAACCAGGTGGAGCCCATGAGGACCCGACTGGCAACGTCATCAATGATTTCGTACTTCAACGACAGAGTACTGACGCCAGAGATGATGCGGGCCATGATTATCTTGTACATTGGTGCACATAACCGACCGGATTTTAGCCAGGACTATCTTCTCTGTCCTGTGCTGGCACCGGAGGCCCTATTGGTCAACTTCCCTAAGACCTATTTCATGACCGGAGAACGAGACCCATTAGTCGATGACACAGTCATCTTTGCAGCGAGGTTGCGGAGGGCCAAGGAAGCCGCGTTCCTGCAGGACAGATCGGCAAGGAGTCAGTATATGGATGGCAGGGAGCCAGAATTCAACGAGCGAGATGTAGCCGAGGTGATGCTCATCCCTGGAACATCGCATGGCTTCATGCAGTTTCCAGCGGTCTACCCGCCGGCCTGGAAGCATTTCGACCGAAGTGTAGGCTGGTTTGAGCAGCTCTTCGACCACGTTGATGCTGTGCGCTTGCGCAACATCCGGGCGAGGACTGCCGCGATGAATGGCGATGAAGGCCGTCAACCCCGAACCGAGTCGAGCGGAGAGGAGGATAAGCCATTGGAGATTAGCATGACCAAGCTAAACAGAGGAAGAAGCTCGACTCAATCACAGGTACTGGATGCCAAAGACCAAGAAAGCGACAGTGGCAGCAATACCGCAACGCCAACAGGGCAGACGAATGGCGAGAAGAACGGGAAGACGGGGAGAAAGAGCAAGAAGCAGAAAGGCCTGGGACTGAGCAAAAGCAAAAACATGAACAAGAGCTTGGTCAAGCTGAATAGCTCCGACGACCTGCTGGGTAGGCGAATGCAAGGCCTTGCGAGTGGATTGACAGGGCTGGGCGACGACGACTGAGGTGACCGACGAGGCGGCAGGTTGACGACACGTGGGTATATTTGCGAGATTTGGTCATTTCGGAAACGAAAGCTTGAACGGGCTGGTGTTTTTATTGATTGACTGAGGCCCCCTTTGGTCTCGTATACATGGTCTCGTATACCTTGGGGGTGGATTTCAGATCTCGGAGACTGCGTTGCGGCCGCGGCCATCTTGCGCCAGAAAGTGAGATGTTATCAAGGCGCATAGCCTGATGCCGGGTGACGTCGGTGGGAGCAATTGGAGAGGAACACATTGGGATTGGAGACGTGGGAAATGGGGCAAAGCGGGACGGGGCGAAGTGGACCAGCGGGCCCCCCGATCGCGATGTGCAGGACAGCAGGGTATCCATCATGTACAGCACAGGACTCCGGATATGTTGATGGAGATTGATTGGATACATGGAGGTACTTAGAGGCGAGCATCACTAAGGAGTGATGGTTGACAGGGCGCCCGAGGGATAAGGGGTGTGGGAAGTGGGAGACGGAGGAGTGAGTGGGAGATGGATGATGAGGAAAGTGGTGTGTATGATCCATAGCTTCTAGAATAATTCGACCCGACTCGCCGATGAAACACGACGGAATCAGAAAATCAGAAACCAAGGGTCCCTGCGCCCCAAAATAGACCGGGCATGTACAGAAGGGAGACAGAAGGCCAAAAGGCCAGAATCAAAGACAAAAAGAAACAGGGCAGAAAACAGCCGACATTGATAATCCCGGTGGCGGGGATTGGTTCGCGGACATGTAGGTCCGAATAATGGATGCGGCGCGGCATGACAATATCAACTCGCGACGGGCGGCAGCGGGACGACGGGGAGCTGGGGCGGGCTGAACATGGGCAGAGAGGCAGGTAAAAGAGAACGAATCAAGGAGACTGAATAGACGGAAACGAACCAACGCCCAGACCAGACTCGGACTCGCCGTCGTGTTCCGTGTTGCAGGGCAGGCAGACAGACCGCTAAGGTGAGGCAGGACAGCGTTGAAATTGCCTCTGCTGATGAGGATTACATGTTACATGTTACACGTTACACGTCCCGTCGAGCGTTTTTCCTTACCCGCCCCCCCTTTCCCCTTTCCGGCTCAGGGTGTGAGGCTTGCGCACGTAGGGTTTTCCCTGGGGTTTCTCGGTGACGAGCGCGATGCCAGGCCGCCACGTACCGATCAGTGATAGAATGGAAAACCTGGAGGGCCCCGGAGTTGACCTGCAGGCGCGCGAAAGGGGGGCCGAGTGGTGTGAAGGCGGATGGACACCGCTTGCGTCAGAGCAGGGACAGGGAAGAGCCCAAGTCTCGGTGAGCGCCAGGATCGAGGCCCCGGTCAGCGTTGGGGTAAACAAGACGTGAGGTGGATGAGAATGGACGAGAATGGACGCAGCGGACGACGATCTGGAGCCACGGCTATTGTCCGCTCGGCTCACGGGTGAATACAGAGCGAATGGCACAGTAACTATTTCATACTCCATACACACATGCAACGAATGCCACGGGTATGGACGGGTTGGGAGTCGCGCCGGGCTCCACGAACCACGACCCGCGAAGTGGACGTGGGCCGACGGGACGGTGGAGAAGACAGACACGGATGGCATTGACGGCATTCGATTCACGATTCCTGTTCGCTTGGGCGACAAGTCGGAAGGAAGGCATTGAAACGCAAATTCCCAACGACGACGAGAATGATGCTACGGGGTTTACGACTGGGGGGCCTTTCTTCGGCGCAACACACATAACACACGTAGCCAACGCTGGCACGTTCCCCAAGGCCATCGACCGAGAGGGCCCCGGAGCAGAGGACCCTAGAGGACCCCAGAGGACCCGAACCCCCAAGGCAACGAAACGAGCGCAAGGACGCGGCGGACCAGGGAACACAGAAGAGGAAAAGTAAAACAGACGTCAATTGCAAGGACCTGTCAAAAAAAAGGGAGATAGACAGAGCGACGGGAGGGAGACGAGACGAGACGAGGCCGAGACGAGGCGCCGCCGTCTGACGGACACGCCACTCGGGGACGCGGCCGGTCAGGTTATTCGGGACAAAAGCACCTCACGGGGAAACCGGGAACGGGGAAGATGGGGCTTGGCTTCCGAGCTTCCAATGGCTGTTGGGTTTTGTCCTGGGCCCTCTGTCCTTTGGCGTTTACTCACCTTGGGGCCCTGGGGCCTTGCGGCTGGTAGGTATCGCACGCATCCCGTAATCTGACTGCAGGACGGAAACCAGGTAAACTAAGCAAACTACAAGCTACAGTGACAGGTGGAATTCGATACCGATGCTGCGTGTTGACGTTTCGTGTTTATGCTATGATCCTACTTTATGCGAAATTCTGCGTTGTATTGTTGATGTTGATGCTGATGTTGACGGTCATGTTGATGTTTACACCGCTCGGTGCTGTCTGTTATTAGGTGCGGGTAATATCGTAAAGACCCCAGACAAAGGGCCGTTAATGCGACTCAGCCGGCCGAGGATAGCATAGGATGATCTCGGAAACGCCATCAAAAGGGTAGCGAACGTGAGAGGCAACGCCCAAAGGGAGATGGTTCCTCCTCGGCAACCCATGTCGGCGCGCAGGCCACGGCGAGACCACTTTCATACCGAGGTGAGCCAAATCAGCCCAACGCCCCCAGGTCAAGGTGAGGTACCCAGGCCGGTACTGCGGAGAGACTCGCAGGACAAGGGCTCCCTCGTCGTCGGGATCGCAGACCGTACGTAGTACAAGCCACAAACCCACAGGCATGGATGGCCGTTCGTAGTCTTGTTCTTCTCCATCGATGCCACTGTCTTAGACATGTGCAAAAATACCCATGGCCGCTCTTCCGAGACTTGTTCCTCTGCCCGCCTCCCGAGCGATGCAGCCACAGTGCAGTACAGTCCAAGCCTCCCTTCCGCGTCAACGTCAACATCAACATTGGCATCCACAAAAGAAAAAAAACCCTGCTGGCGATGACCTGGGGGGCGTCTGCTTCTGCATCATCGGCACAGCACGGTACGTATCCCCGTCCCCAACGGCAACGGCCCTGGTCTGGCCTCCGTTCTGTGGGGCCCGCACTGTCCGCGCCGGCCGGCAGCCTCCGTGATTGGCCCGTTGGTGCCCCGGAGCAGCAAAAAAAGCCGCCCACAATTACGGCCACATTGAACGGAACCATTGCGAGACGGCTTCAAGCTTGCTATTGCTGCTGTGTTTGGAACTAATGACAAAGCACTGGGAGTGGAGTGGTGCGCCACGTTCACCTCGCCGGGAGAAGCGAGAAAAGAAAAAACAGGAGCATGTACTACGAATAGAGATGGCCATGTCGTGCGTGCTTTTGCGCCCGCCGATGCGCCATGATGCAATGCTCTCCTAAACCCCGAAAGCAACCACCTGCAGTTGACTGATGCCCCAGGAAAAAGAGCCAGAGGGTGCCCAGGGGGTGGGAGTGGAGAGACGACCAGGGGGGGTACGGGCTTCTAGTTCTTCTAGGTGTGTTGGGGAATCCAGGGGATGGACCGCAAGGGACCCGCGGGTGCGATGCGGCAGCCCGTCCCAGAGCCTTGGGATAAGGTGAGGAAATGCGGAAGGCAGGTCGAGCAAGGGGCAGGCATCCTTGGGGAAGGGGGGAGCCGGGGATGAATGATTACGACAAAAAGTGGTGATGAAGGCAGGCGGTGGCACAGGTATGGGAGGCGATGCCCGCGGGATAGAACGGCAGAGAAGGCTACGCAAGACGATACGAAGATGAGGCAATGCTGAAATGCGTGATGATGATATGTTGGATGAGGTGAGACGAGACAGCACAAGACGAGACGTTATGGGAACAGGCGGCGGCGCATCGGGACCCTGATGAGAATAGGGACAAGAGAATGGGGAATAGGAAAAAGGGATACCCGCCACAGCGAGTTCCAGTTTCCCCGAGGGGGCAGGCTGATCAGGGTTTTCTTCCGTCACATTGAAGTTGGGAACTTCCCCAGTCGGCCATGGGCTATGTACGGGCCACGGGCTACGGGCTGAAGAGACCAAGGTCAAATAGGAACCGATCCCCAAATGCCAAAACTGGGCCGTCACACCGATCACCCCAGCGCAATGTACTATCAACTACTATCAACTACTCGGTAGTACTTAGGCTCAGGGCTGAGGAGGTGACGACAACGCAGGTACTTGGATGCATTGGGATTGGGGGCATGAAGAAGGCCGCAGTTAGTCAGTTACGGCAACGGAACCCATCGTCCCCGTGTGGGGTTTTTCTGGAATTATGTGGATATTCTAGCTTGGGGATTCTGGATTGGGGATGTGGATGTGGTGGATGTGGTGGATGTGGATGGATCGGATGCTCGGGCAGGGCGCGCGCCAGAGCGGGTGATGATGGTGGCTGACTCTGGCCCCCCGTCCGGAAACCAGAGACCGGAAGCGCGTGGTTTTCTGGGGGGTCATGGCCCGGTATCAAGAGACCGAGCGAGTGAGAGCGGCGGAGAGGCCACGGCTCAGGTGGTTGACGAGAGTGAGCCGACGAAGCTCGGGGCGAGGCCCTTTCTCCATTTCGAAAGGGGGGGCGTGCCATGGCGTGTCGGTGGAGTTTTCGGTCTGTGGTTGGGCTGGGCTGGGCTGGCATTTCGTCTCCGTGGGGTTTTCTTTGGGCTTGGCCGAGCTGAGCTGAGTTGGGAGAGGGCGAGGAGGAGCAGGCTCTGCGTTTTGTGAGGCAGCCCGCGGGTGGTGCGAGGCAAATCACATTCAGCGAGACGGGGCATGTGTAATTCCCTCCAAATGAATTACGGGATCATCATTCAGCGGGCGAGTGCATATATTACATACACCAGCGGTAGCGTGAATTCTAAGTACCGGCCGGTAGTACGGAGTACGTAAGGGGCCTAACTGCGTAGTAAGAGACATTGGGGAGCAGCGGCTTCCAGCGCGTTCGAGCCCTGAAGGATGTGTTCTGTCCAGCATGATTAGCGGCGGGGAGGGGGGCGCGCGTTACTTGATACAGGGCCGCCCCCCGTTGGTTGCGGCCAGGACGCCCAAGTAGCGGAGAGGGCGGGCACGGGCAGGCAGTGGCTCCAGGCACAGGTCGGCGGCGGTGGTTGTCGGGACAAGTAGGAGAAGAGAGGCCGTAATAAGAGCCCGAGCGGCCGGCGCCCCTCTTTCCCCCCGATCACGACTTTTTCCCCGATTCTGTCGGCCGCTTTGGTCCCCGATTTGGAAATGTCGGAATTCGATCCCACCTCGTCTCACAGGAGCTCGTGACATGACGCATTCGATTGCAATGGCTGACAAAATTATCCAAACAGGTCTGGAAGATCAACCGTGAGCGTGCTGTCGACTACCTGAACACCAGGGAACGCATTTACGTTGTCGATGGCTTCGCCGGCTGGGACGAGCGATACCGCATCCGTGTCCGTGTCATCTGCGCCCGCGCCTACCATGCTCTCTTCATGCGCAACATGCTCATCCGCCCCTCGCGCGAGGAGCTCGAGCACTTCCACCCCGACTACACCATCTACAACGCTGGCTCCTTCCCCGCCAACCGATACACCGAGGGTATGACCTCCGGCACCTCCGTTGCCATCAACTTCGACCAGAAGGAGATGGTTATCCTCGGTACCGAGTACGCCGGTGAGATGAAGAAGGGTGTCTTCACCGTTCTCTTCTACGAGATGCCCATCAAGCACAACGTCCTGACCCTGCACTCCTCCGCCAACGAGGGCAAGGACGGCGACGTCACTCTCTTCTTCGGTCTGTCCGGAACTGGCAAGACCACTCTCTCCGCCGACCCCAACCGAGCCCTGATCGGTGACGACGAGCACTGCTGGAGTGACCACGGTGTTTTCAACATCGAGGGTGGATGCTACGCCAAGACCATTGGCCTGTCCGCCGAGAAAGAGCCCGATATCTTCGGCGCCATCCGCTACGGATCCGTCCTCGAGAACGTTGTCTTCGACCCCGAGACCCGCGAGGTCGACTACGACGACTGCACCCTCACCGAGAACACCCGCTGCGCCTACCCCATCGAGTACATCTCCAACGCCAAGATCCCTTGCCTGTCAGATAACTCGCCCAAGAACATCATCCTCCTCACCTGCGATGCCCGCGGTGTCCTCCCCCCCATCTCCAAGCTCGACCGCTCGCAGACCATGTTCCACTTCATCTCCGGTTACACCTCCAAGATGGCCGGTACTGAGGATGGTGTGAACGAGCCCCAGGCCACCTTCTCCAGCTGCTTCGCCCAGCCCTTCCTCGCCCTTCACCCCATGAAGTACGCCAGCATGCTTGCCGACAAGATCGAGACCCACGGTGCCAACGCCTGGCTCCTCAACACCGGCTGGGTCGGTGCCGGTTTCGCCCACGGTGGTAAGCGATGCCCCCTCAAGTACACCCGTGCTATCCTCGACGCCATCCACTCTGGCGACCTCGCCAAGGTCGAGTACGAGAACTACGGTGTCTTCAACCTCCAGGTCCCCAAGACCTGCCCCAACGTCCCCGCCGAGCTGCTCAACCCCCAGAAGGCTTGGACTGCCGGCGAGGAGTCCTTCTCAAACGAGGTCCTCAAGCTGGGCAAGCTCTTCCGCGAGAACTTCGCCAAGTACGAGAGCGAGGCTACCGAGGACGTCGTCAAGGCTGGTCCCGAGGTTTAAGGAGACTTGCATTGGATTATTCAAGAATGACTGGCGGCAAATCAGCATTTTGTTTTTCGGGTCGGCGTCTTCCATGGCAGCCAAGCTGCCCTGCTTTTCACTTGATGGGTTACGGATAAGATTGTGTGTAATGTAGGCATGAACAAAGCTTCACGAATCTTCAGAGCAATAGAAAAAGTACATATCATCTACTTAAAATTGGTTATTTTGAAATCATGGTGCATGTGACTGAAACTTGTTCTGACCCAACCACTCTATGGACGACACTAGCCAGTGTCTAATCGGCTTGGCACCTGTCGTGTGGCCTCGTTCCGTACCATAATTAACATCTACCTTGCGCGCCCAGTATTTAATTTATGGGGCAAAAGCGAATGGATTGGGAAATGTCAAGCGAATTAGATGCTGGGTATTAGAAGGGTTAGAAATGGGAATCCTGATAAATGGCAATATGGGCTTGTGCATACTCCAGAAGGAAAGATGTGTGGACCTGTGACGCCACCAGAATTTGGGCACCTTACGTTCTTCACAAAAGACATAAGAAACAAATGCTAACAACCTCTTAAACTCACTGCGCCTGTCTGCTCCGTTATGCTTACTTCAGTATTGTTCAAGTAAACCTGGCGAAATGGTACTCCCGGCAAGTGTTGTCGATGTATTGTAAAATATGTGTTGTGATACAGGGCGCAGAACTCTTCGACATTGGATTGAAAGATGTTAACAGTGTATTCTGTCAGGAATTGGGAAGCGAGGATGATGGAGGGCAATGACCGACATGATGGGCAATTGAATTGCTTTAGAAATTGCTGTGTCTAGGATTGGAGACTAGCCTCTCAGCTTGACGAGAGATGTTAGGGGCCTTATCGTCTAGGATAAAGTCATAAATAACAACAGACAGCAAGCAGCGGATTGTAATATAATATTGAATAAGGTCGCAGAAAAAACCCTGAATTTTGGGTTGATTTGTTTCTGAAGTTGTCTGTTGCACCGTATCGAGGCAGATCGTGACAAGCTCGCGGATTTATGCAAGTACCCGCTAATTGATAGCACTGTGAACCAGGGGGCTTGTTTACTGTGGCTCAGTGTAGCTAGTGCACTCTTCCACAGTGCTTTACGCGGGGTTGCGCGCCAGGATAATTTTTGGGAGCCAGTTGCTGGGGCAATTATGTCATGAGCCACAGAAACAAACGACACCCAACAAAGCGGAAGTTACAGTGGCATCAAGTACCAACTTCACACACAGTCACCGACACGCACGCGTCGCAACCGGCTCATGAACAGCAACGACCCAAGGCCGAAGCCCCTTTTCAAGTCTTCGAAGCCCGGCGCTTCGTTTGCATTTAAGCCGCGGACTACCCTCTCGTCGACGCTGAAGCCCGATTTCTCCAAAGCTCAACCCCCGCTACGACAAGAAAACACGACGACGGCCACGAACAACAACAAAAACAATACCCGCCTTGACGATACCACCGCTCTTAGAGATCTCGGTGCCATGGTTAACGAACGCGCGCCGCCCAAGGCGCCCCTACAGTCCATTATCCCCAATGACGGCCCATCCAACCGCGAGATGTCACCGGATGATGATGTCACTGCCTTGATGAACGGCTTCATATCGCTCAAGGGTCAAGTCCGCTCAGGTTCAGGAGAATCATTGAACCCATCCGGCAGCGCTGCTACCAACAGGCCCACGTTTGGCCACCCGACCAAGATGATGTCGTCTCGCAAGCAGAGAGCCGACCCTTTCTTGCGGCAGAAGACCCGGCCCGAGCACCATATCGACCAGAACAGAGTCACCGGGCCGAAGGCTCCCAACTATCAGGATAGGAAGCCCCCGCCCATGCAGATGTTCAGCTCAATGGCCCCGGTCGCCCCGCCGAAGAGTTATGGCGGAGGGGAGTTCTACACAGACCCAGCAAAGGCGAGTGAGGATCTCAAGGCCCTGTTAGAAGGCGGAATGGACGATGAGGATGAAGAGGAGGAAGAAGAAGCCCAGGCACAACAGTCACAAGGATCACAGGGAAGTGAAACTGGAGGCGAGGCTGGCAACGAGGTCAACGCCGAGACAAAGAAGGCGGATGCAGCCAAGAGCGCCAAGGACGGGACGGTAGATGGCCTCAAGGTCAAGTTGCTACCACATCAAGTCGAAGGTGTCCAGTGGATGCGTGGACGAGAACTCGGTCCCATCAAGCGAGGAAAGGTCCCCAAGGGCGGAATCTTGGCCGATGACATGGGTCTCGGCAAGACATTGCAAACCGTCTCCCTGATCCTCACAAACCGGAAGCCAGAGAAGGATTCCCCGGGGTGGAAGAAGAGCTTTGAGAAGGTTGAGAAAACCACGCTCGTGGTAGCACCGCTAGCGCTCATCCGACAGTGGGAGCACGAGATCAAGGACAGGGTGGAGAGGTCCCAAGGGCTCAAGGTCTGTGTGCACCACGGCCCGCAGCGAACGAAGCGATTCCAAGAGCTAGCTCTCTACGATGTGGTTGTCACAACCTACCAGATCCTCGTCTCGGAGCACGGTCACTCTTCGGATGCTGAAGGAGGCCCCAAGGCAGGATGTTTTGGACTACACTGGTGGCGAGTTGTCTTGGACGAGGCCCATACCATCAAGAATCGAAATGCAAAGGCCACCAAGGCTTGCTATGCCTTGCGTTCCGAGTATCGATGGTGCTTGTCCGGCACGCCCATGCAAAACAACCTGGATGAACTCCAGTCTCTCGTCAAGTTTCTCCGTATCCGCCCCTACGACGACATCAAGGAGTGGAAGGCTCACATCGATTTGCCTTTGAAGAACGGAAAGGGACACATTGCCATCCGCAGACTACATAGCTTGCTTCGTTGCTTCATGAAGCGGCGAACGAAGGAGATCCTCAAGGAGGCTGGCGCGCTCAACCCTGGTGGTAAGCCGTCAGCTGAGGGCGAGGCATCCACAACTGGCTTTAAGGTCACCGAGCGAAAAGTCGTCACTGTGTCAGCCGAGCTGTCTCCGGCAGAGCGCAAGTTCTACCAGCGATTAGAGGCGCGCACCGACCGAAGTATTGAAGCCATGATGCGCGGCCGAGTCAACTACGCCAACGCGCTGACCCTCCTGCTGAGGTTGCGACAGGCATGCAACCACCCGAAGCTGTTGGAGGGCAAACTAGACAAGGACAAAGATGCGCTGTCAACAGGGATGAGCCAAAAGTCTCAGGAAGCAGATGTCGATTCCATGGCTGATATGTTCGCCGGCATGGGCATTGAATCCAAAACCTGCAACATCTGTGGACGGGGATTGAACACCATAGATAGCAGACTGGGGAGGGATATTTGCACGGAGTGCCATGACGATTTGGCATACTTCAACACCCATGAGACTGCACAGAAGAAGACTTCCAAGAAGGACAAATCCAAGAAAGACAAACCCAAGAAGGACAAGTCCAAGAAGAAACTGGAAGGAAAGACTGTTGAAAAGGAGCCCGAAGCAGAAGAGGCCGAGTCGCCCGTGAAGGCCAGCCGTCGCCCTCGAAACCGCAACGCCGTCATTGACAGCGAAGATGAGGAGGAGGCTGAGGGTAGCTGGCTCGTCCCAGAGGATGAACAGGGCGCTCTTCGACTCGGCAAGGCCGGCGGAGAGGAGGACGAGAACGCCGAGGGCGGTGGCGACTGGCTGGGCTCCGAGGACTCGGACGACGAGGATCAGAGCAAGGCCCAGGACCAGAGCAACCTCAGCAGCTTTGTCATAGACGATGAGGAGGCCAAGAAAGAGAAGGGCTACCAGTCGGCCAATGAGGCAGCAGATGAAGATGATTCGCTGCTATCCTTGACGGCCCTCACGAAGCAGATGGCAGCCCAGACGCTGGATGATGAGCACGATAGCTCTGTTGCCGATACCACGACGGCAGACACCACCGCAGCAGATTCTTCTGTTGCCGACACCACCGCGGCGGATACTACTACCACCCCTGACTCAGAGGCATCAGGCTCCGAAGATGACTCCGAAGACGACTCCTCCGTTCTCTCGTCCGACGACGACGACGTCCGCCACTCTGCCCACAAGTCCCAACCAAACCAAATCCTCGCCTCGGCCAAGATCCGCGAGCTCATCAAGATCCTGCAGGCAGAGGTCCGCGAGCACAAGTTCATCGTCTTTTCTCAATTCACCTCAATGCTCGACCTCGTAGAGCCCTTCTTCCGCAAAGAGGGATTCCGCTTCGTTCGCTACGACGGATCGATGAAGAACGACGAACGTGAGGAAAGCCTGCGGAGTCTGCGGTCTGACAAACAGACTCGTATCCTCTTGTGCAGTCTCAAGTGCGGTAGTCTGGGACTGAATCTCACGGCGGCGACGAGAGTTGTCATCCTCGAGCCGTTCTGGAACCCCGTATGTCTTCACACCCCCCTTAGCATAATATATGTCCCGTACGCTAACCTGAATTTTAGTTCGTCGAGGAACAAGCAATTGATCGTGTTCATCGCCTCACACAAACCGTTGATGTCATCATTTACAAGCTCACCGTGACCAAGACGGTCGAGGAGCGTATCCTCGATCTGCAGAACAAGAAGCGCCTCCTCGCCGAGCAGGCCATCGAGGGAAGCATGAAGAAAGGTGCCTTCAAGCTTGGGCTTAACGAGCTCATCGACCTCTTTAAGCCTGGTCAGTCTGATAATCATGCCCTGTTGGGCGCGGCCGACGACGACGGCGAGGTGGAAAGCTTAGAAGACCGGGGCTACAGGGCCGCTTCGATGGCGAAGAAGAAACCTACGCTGGCGAGACAGGAGAGTGAGGTTTATGGTCGACGATGGTAAACAATGGTAGATGATGGTAAACGACGGTAGACGACGGTAGACGACGGTAGACGATACGTGATACATGACGGCAAGCATGCATGGCGTTTAGGGGGATTGTGCCAATTTCAGGAACTGGTTACGGCCATGGCCAGGTATGATAGCTGTCACGATGAAGCTGACTGTTAATGTTTCTCTCATGTTTGATGCTTGATGTTCTCATGATAGAAAATCCGTTCCTAGGCCAAAGTCCCTTGTGCATGGCAACCAGCAATATATGCCTCACTCTCGTAACATGGCTAGCATCAACATCAAGCACTTGATACTATACGCGGATACCAAGGGTAGAATACGAGAGAGGACGCCAGGGCTTAGACGGGCGGGTGGGTGTGTGGCTGCGTGGCGCGTGCGCGGCCTTTTGCGAGAGCGGCCTTTTCGCGAAAGCGAGGTTGCATACGAGGCACGGAAGAATTGCCAGTGCGCACAACGCACCAGCTTTTCAGCATGAGCGGGCTAATGTTTCCGATATTACGATAATAATTGGATCATGAGGTAGTCTACCAAATTACTGATTTGCCGAGCATCTGAGGCCTCAGACGCTAATATGTAGTATATTGTGGCGATGCGAAGGCCGGGGCTACGTTCTACACGAGATGAGGTCCACATCAACACTTACCCCTCGAGGGTCATGGACAGGACTTAAGAAAGCTTGAAAAGGTCGAAGCAGCATCTTAGATGTGGTTTAAAAAAAAAGAGTAGCGAAGATGCTACACCCAGCACCAGTAGCTACGACGACTTTTGCTTTGTCACGTAGTCCGGTATACATGTAGGGATCCCTACGCATGATATGCTTCGAGCCTCGATTTGCAGCTTGTCTGAGTTCCCGTCCTCAACCCTGATGGCTGTTGTTGAAAACCTTGTCCTGCTCTACATGTATTTAAACAAAATATTACCTCCCGTGGGTTGAGAGGCCAGACAGACCGTGGTCCAAGAACAAACAGGACATTGCTGCTCCCTGGTCCTCCAACATCAATCGAACTCAACGCTCTTGCAAGAACATGCAACAAACGACACACGATGACAAAACTACAATTTGGTGCAGCTACGCAACCCCAACAGGTTCCAGCTACCCCAAAAGCAGAGAAATCATGGATGCCGTCAGGCATATGAATCAACGCCTGGACGAAAGGCTTGACCGCATGGACCAACGTCTTGATCATCTAGAGCAGAAGCTCAAGCAGTTCCGAACCGAGTTTGACAACCACACCCATGCGCTTCAGATGGAGCGAATCATCAACCGGCTCCAGGAGCTTAGTTTGCAAATTAAGAATTTGAAATAAGCTCATTATCGGAAGGGCTACGAAGACAACCTTGAATCTGGCGACCGGGCCCCTGCCTGTCGTAGGGAGTATTACCTGTAATGCCGCCTTTATCCATTCACTCCCTGCAAGGAGGGTAGCTCGTATCCTCTGCACACTAGGCTTGCTCTAGGCAGGCACGATATCTGAAGGACAGGGAGGACTTGCGAAGATTTCATCGAGCTTCGACCAATCTAATTACACGGGACACGGAGTAATTATGTCGTCAGCCCGCGAGGATCAAACATGTGCAGGCGTGCGTGGCATTCGTCATAGTGCCTTGGAGTCTGGATGGCGTCTGGATGTAGAGTCTTTGGCCACAAACACATAGCACAAGTACTCATGGCCGTGTCGTATAAAATGCAGTCTCGGGGATTCATGTCCCTAATGTTGGAAAGGCGATGGGTTGCGTGCGGTGTCGTCACGACAAAACACTGCTACAAAACACCACTTCGGAAGACGGCTAAGAATGCACATGTTTAATTTTGATCTCTGTGAGCTCCGTCCATGTCAAGGACCGACTGTCCACGGTGCTGCCTCAGGGAGGGTACGCTCGGGTGATGGGCCGCTAGGCGGCAATTTTAGCAGCAGTTGGCCGCTAGGCGTGGCCCTGCCAGAGCTCAGCCCCTCTGATGCTCAGATGGATGACGAACGTGTGGCGGCACAGGCGGGCGGGCAAGCCAGGCAGCCAGCCAATGAGGGCACGTCCGGGTCGCCCCAAGCCAGGCCAGGCGGGAGACAGCAGCCTGATGGATGCTTGATACCATCTCCATCTCACTCGCCGGCCACCTCGTCCCTCCACCTTGTCCCTCCATCTCTCCTCCCAGCGTCCCGCATCCCTCATCCTCGTCTTCTGGATCCCGAGTCCGACGCCTCAGCCCTCCACCTCGTCCAGCAAGGATCGAGCCTACGTACGACGCCTACGACTGCGACACGACTTCCACCACCCATAGCCCCGGGCCACCTGCCAACCATCACCCAAACCTGCGGCACAAGAACGACGTGCGCCGTCTTTCTTTTCCGGACCTCTCGCTCTCCTGTTCTCCTAGAATACTACAGCACCATCGTATTGCCGACCGGACCGACCTCTCCCTCCACCTCAGCGCATATCCCCTCCCTCAGCTTGCCTGACCCCCAACTGCGGCCTGCTTGGCAGCACCACCAC